>MU968551.1:36791008-37067284 GCA_034641835.2 Pinus albicaulis
TTGAAATTTTAAATGTCCTCTCATAACTAAAATTATGCCTCATTCATAATCTATAATGACCATGATGGCAGAAAACGTGGGTGTGTACTTCAATTTCATCATTACATGACTCAACATGCCACTATCCTACCCTTTCCCAATGGTTTCTGACATTTTCCAACTCAACTGACAAGACAGTTACAAAACCACGCTTTCATAGCACCTATAGTGTAATTTTTTTTGTTTGCGCTACGAAACTATCAGCGCTTTCATAGCACAAAATGACTTTTTTCAACGGGTGGCGCTACAAAACTATGGTTTCTTAGCTAATTGGACAGTTTTGACACAAAACTTTGGGAAATGAAATAAAATTTGAAAATGATGAATGTTTGACATGAAAGAGCTTTAAATAAGGATTAATTTGAACCTTAGGATGAGCTTTAAACCATAAAAAATCTAAAACCTTCCCTTGATCAAACCTAAATTGACTCCTAAAACCTTATTTTGATTCATGAAATTTTTTAACCTTATCAAAATGATGTTTTCAAACTTTTGGGTGATAATAGTGGCTCCACTTAGGATAGTGTGCCCCTATGGTACACTAAGAACCAGTAGTTCCAGTGTTGATATCCATTTCTTGATCAAAACAAAAAAACTATGAAATTGCCAAGATTTCTCCTCAAGCTCTAATGGCCTTCACCTCGAGCTCAAGCTTGATGATCACTGCAAAAGAAAAAAATATGTACCTACTGAAAAGATGCTCAGTCAACTTTGAGATTATTCACACACTCTTACCTACCCTAATAGCTACAATCTCCATTTTTAACTCAAGCAACATGAAACTTCCAATGAAGCCAGTCATTGATCTGATCTGACACTTGAACCTGTTGACTACACTTGAACCAACAGTAAGAATGATATTGAAATGACCAAGGAAACATAAAATATATATGATCCTCATAATGAAAATATAATTGACAATTTGGACTGTAGAATTCTTCCATGTAGTCAGCTATAGGATCAAAGAAGACATGATATGTTTGATGCATCTCATGAAATTCTGCAACTTTGGACAACTCATGTATGCTTTGCTCAGCCACACAAGATTTTAGTTGTGTGCTATCAAACTGATTTTCAAGAACAAGGTTTTTTTCTTCAATCTCAAAAGAGAAAGGTAACAACACCCTCTCTTTATATTCAGGCATAATTTTTTTTTGAAAAGATTTATCTTGATCATGAATATTATAATATTGAATTTTACCTTCTAAAACTTCAATTTATTTCCCAATATTCTTAGCAACTTCATCCACAAATTGAATCTTATCTTCTGACTTTCACTAAAATGACTTCAGATTAGAAGACAAGGATAAAGAAAAATTTTCACCCGCTTCTTCATTCGTGTGATCATTATTTTATGTAGGTTGATGCAAGAAATGACATAATAATAAAATTCATCCTTTACCTAAGGATTGTAGCAATTATCTTCCAATATTTCCTCTTACTGTTTGTAATGATTCTCATACTCCTAATGATCAAAGGACTGAGAAGTATGCTGCAAATTTTCATCAAACTCAGAGAATGTAACATGATTTTCATAAATAAGCTCCTGTTGGGTTTCATTTTCATCCAAGGGAGAGGTTATCCTTTCTTCTTGGTGATGAAATGGGTTATCATGAAGGGCCTCTAAAATTTCCTCATCCATGAACTCATCATCTTCATAACAATTATCCAAATATTCAATAAAACTCACACAATGTTTACAGTAGTCTCTGACCAGCAATAAGGAGGGATGATACTCTTCATACATCTCATAAAATGCAACATGGAAATCAGCAAGAGAATATAATGAACCATTTGGCAAGCTTTCATACCAAGACCATGCTTTTCCTTCTAAAGTGGCCATAAACATCTTCATGAGACAATCCTCAGGGAATTGAAACTTAAGTCCATGTACATGCATATGGAATCTAACCAAATGAAGAGAAAAATTTTCTTTCTTTTCATCTTTAAATATAGGAAGATCAATTAACCATTCAACCTTTGGCATAAGATTTGGAAAACCAGGGATATGAGACCAATTCATAGGGGAATACTTGTCATTTATTCTTGCAATGGAACTCATCTTGAAATTTCATCAAGCTACTGATCTTCAAGTAGTGGAGTCACCTTCCAATTGATTATTTGATGTGTGGAGTCGCCAGAGAATAAATACATCCAATATGCACCTAAGTCTCTGCTGCTTTCAGACCTTAGAACAGAAACTTTATCGTTCTTCTTAGGGAAAATTTATACCTTCGGTCTCCCGAAAGACACACAAAAATGTTATCACAAAATTGGATTTGATAGGATGCTTTATCAGTCAACTTCATGTAAATATTTCAAACCTAATCTTTTGACTGAGGCTTAGCCTCCTCAGCCTGACAGGGCTCTCTCAAGGGTTAATGATTCAGATAAAAATATAGATGGCTAACTCTATTTAGGTAATAAACAGATAAATGATAGATGTAGGTTTAGAATCACATCAACATGTATACATTGGGCTTATGGAGTCAAATAAATTCAGTCATTCAGTTAATCTACCTAACATGGAAGTTGAGGCATATTAGAGTTTTAGTCATAAGATACGCACACATGAAACTATAAAAACACAGTCAGTTCACTTATATAGGAAGTCAGAGCATCAAACAGATGAATTCTGAGTAATATAGATGAAAACCACTACAAATGAAACATATAAGAGATGAAAATAGAATAGGAAACACTAAAACTCCTTCTGAGTCTCAAGTTGGTCAAGTAGAAAATCTCTGTATTAGCTGAAAACCAGTCAATTCACAGCAAGCCCAGTTTTGCCAAAAATGTCCAATCCTTGACAAATTCAACCTCTTGGTATTTAATAGACATCTTAACACATGAGATGATTTGCCTCTAGGCTAGATACATCAAATTTTTTTCCCTTAACACCTTGCATAATCATAAAACATGGAATTTATTACAAAAAGACACCTATCCTACTTAACAGTCCTATTCCAAAAAGGACTCGAACTCCTTATCACTATATGTAACAAACTTATCTATTTGAACTTACATCATTGCCAAGTGTATCGTCACATGGTCAAATTTGGATGATGGGCTTCATTTCTTCATGACCACTTTGCCGACCTCCACAAAAATAGGAAACAATACCCTATTTTTTAGGCATAAGATCATTTGCATTCTTTGAACATTATGAACATCATGTATTCTTCATTTCGTGGTCCTTAGCTATTGGAAGTTGGCTTAGCATGTCCCATAACTCCTCCCTAGCCTCCAGCTGTCTAAAACCGCTTTAAACATTGCTCAAAATGCTATAATAACCTGCGTTATGAAAACACAACAATTTCGTAGCGCTTTTTGTAGCACTGCCATTTCAAATCTTTACCCTACAAAAATTCAATTCATTCCACTGCATCATTTTAATTACCCTTTAATACATCTTCCATATCAAATTGAGTTCCTAACTCAGTCTTTGACCCTTTCAAATATTATCAAAATAAGCAGGAAAAGTAGTTGCAGCAGTTTCATAGCGATTTTCTACTTTTTTACACTGAATGCGCTATGAAACTACTGAGTATGCAAATTATTCAAAAAATTGCCAAGGGAAAACTATGTTTGCCTCCAAAAATCAAAACACAACCTGCCTTTAGTATTTACAATTCATACAAACTGTAAAACCACTTCATTTTTTCTCTCTTGAGGCCTTCCTTCTTCATTTACACTTGGTTGAGCTATTGGTTCTTCTATGACTGTCATTTTAATGCCTCTTCTCTTTAACTCATCATGAATTAACTCCAGCTGTTTCTCTAATTCTTCCACCTAATCTTTAATTCTTCTGTTAGTAGCTCTCAGATGAGTGTTTACTATTCTGACAAATTTAGCTTCTTTTATTGCTGGACTGTCCATTTTAAAAATTGCTTTGTATTACTTAAGTTTTCAGAAGTAGAATCAAATTGTCCTTCCCGCATTGCCTTCATCCTTTTAAACTGTACTTTCTTGACACTGTGCTTTCTAGCTCTCTTTTTCATGACATCAATATCTTGGTTTGCCAACCTTAATTTCTCCTCAAGATGCTGAAAATCTGTTTTCTCTGTTATTTTTTCTTTTCCCCTTTTTGTTCTATTGATTGTATGCTTCACTATAGGTGATGAAAGATCAACAATTTATTTAGGAGATTTATCTATCTCAGTGGGTATTTGAACTTCCTTTCTTCTCTCTATCAATTTCCTAGCATGCCTTGTCATAGGATTTCTTGCTTGAAAATTAAACCCTGCATCTTCCCCCTCAAACTCTAGCCTCTTTGCAAACTTGGCATTTTTCAGCTTATGCTCATCTTCCCCAATGAACTCAGGTTGGACAATAGATGTTTCCTCTATGCCAATGGCATGAAGAATATCCTATAGATTCCCCTTTGTTACTGGGTTGTCTTCTGTAACAACTATCTTTCCTTTCAATGCCACTGCTTGGCTTCTAGTTACTCTTTTTGTCCCTTGTTTGCTGACAACTTTCTTCTGTTTTGCATTTTTGACAACCTCTGATCTCTGTTTTGCAGGTGAGAGAGTTGGTGCATCAAGCATTTTCATTTTCTCTAGCCCTTTCTCAGTTTTATTTCTTGGCTTTAGTTTTGCAGTTGCTTTTATTTTTGCAACCATAGGTTGGCTTGGTTCTGTTGTTGGTGATGATGGAACTTCTTTAGTTTTAGGTTTTCTTGCAGGAGTTAGGGTTTCCAACTCAAAAACATTTATAAACAAGAATGATGACCAATCTCTGCCTATCTTCTGAAGTTCATCTAAAATTAATAATTTCATTAAGCCATGATGAAAAAAGGATGTTTCACTCCCTTCAGAATTTGCTTGCACCTTATTAGCCATCTTTGCAAGACTCTTATGTAGGTAAAAAGGTAAATTAAGTGAAATATTACTAGTGAAGTGTAGAAGCAATTTGAAATGATATGAATAAACCTTGTGATATCTACCTTCATAGGTAAAATATTTCTGAATGTTGAGCAGCAATTTTGAGTAGTTATCTTTGATGCAACTTCTAGGGATAGCATTATTAATGTCCATGTCTATGTGCTCAAGTTTCATGAACTATCTACACTGCTCCATATCAAATTTGAAACCTTTTAACTAGGTTTCTTGACCTCTTGGTATCTCTGTAACAACAACAATGATGTAATATTCCCAATTAGCCCAACCTAATGGGAATATAAAATTTTGTTTCAATTTCCTGTTTTCATGAATAAAGTGTAAGGGAGGATCAATAAAACTCCTAATCAACAAAATAAATCAATGCCACATGTGAAAATGGGAAAATATGGGCTATTTACATCAGCACACTTAGGTGTGAAAGAGATTAGAGCACTTGACCAAGTCAACCAGGACCTAATCAACAACGTTGTCTAGATACAGTGAATCTCCTAGAGGCACAATGCAATTTTAGTTGGAGGCTTCTCATGTGAATGCAGCTAAATGATTGAGATGGTTTAGGGTTTGACAAGACTTTCATCCTATAAAAGGAAGAGGAGGACAAAAGAATAAGGTTGTTGATTGTGCATATTTCTGAATATATTGTCTGCTTAGACATATATCATTCTCTGCTATTTAGCTGAGGATAATGCTCTTTAGCACTAGGGTGTTCCTGTTCGGGAATCCCACCTCTTCCATTGAGGAGTTCTTGGAAGATTCTTTCTGATCTCATCCACTATCAGTCATTTGGCCAAGCTCATATTGCAACTACAACGTAGATCCTATTGAGGGTTTGGTTGTCCTTGCAAGTTGCAGCAAGTGGAGGCTAGATCTTCCCAGATCTAGGCCATTCCAGGGCTTCTTTTCACTGGGAAAGTCTTCCACCCATTGGAAAGAGAGTTATGAACCTTCAGAGTTGATATTTCAGATCTTAGCATCAGGCCAACCCAGTGCTTCAACCAAAAACACAGTTTTCCTTCCAGGCCTGTGTTATTTGCAAGAAGGAAGTTGCAGGGTGTTTTGACACACTTTTTGAGGAGAGGTCTCTGGTGCTGGGGTTATGCCCTTCACTATGGTGATCCATGGATTATATTTCTGATCCATGTTCTGTATGGATCTGATCTTCTTCTATTGTAATCATCTTCAGAAATTTCTGAATACTACTGTAGGTCTGCTACATTATATCTCAGATCTACTCTTTGTATTGCATGTTTTGATTAAAATCCCAAGGGGATCTTGTAAAGGAGCCTTTCTAGTGTACATATATGAAATAAATCTGATATTTTGTACAAAAATATCGTCTAGATGTGGAGTGTAATATAAAGCTACTGCATCACTTATAAATAACATTGTCAAGCTATTTTGCAGTCAATACATGTGTTGCAACCCTCTTCCTTAAGGAATTTCTTCTATTCTGGTCTTCTACATTATGTTATATACTATAAGGGCCTCATTATGGATCTGATTTATTGCTATATAGATGAAAGTTGATCCCTCTTGTTTGTCTCCTTTTCATTCTCTCACGAAATGCATTATTTTCCTACAGTATTGTTGCATATTGCTGTAGCCCCATTCTTGGGTGTTTTTAAGCTATACTAGGTGTGGGAGGTCTATTTACCTCACCTAGTTTGATTTTTTTTTACTCCTCTCTTGGATTTATATGATATATCTCTAGATATATGGAATCGAAGGGCTGCAAACTCATTTCAGTGCACATACTTCTAAAAATTGCGTTATTTTAGCATGCATTGTTGAGCAGTCCCATTTGGGAATCTTACATTGGTATCGGAGCAACCATCTCGGCACAACATGTGCTTTGATTTCTTGAAGAGACAAGATGTATTTAGAAGAAAAGGGGTACTTGACAGAGAGAAGAGGTACCTAAGAAGAAGACAGAATAATTTTTATTACACCAATGATGATAAAGACAAGGGAAAAACCCCTAAATCTAGAAGTGATGAAGATGGGAAGGAGTTTGCAAAAACCCTTCTGAAAGCCATGCAAGGTCTTGCTAGAGAGATAAAAGAGATGAAAATGGATAGGATCAAGGAATCTCCTAGGATATTTCATCCTGGAGAAAGCTCTGGCATGTCTCACCATTGGAATGATCAACTAGTGAACCAACCATAGGCTCCACAATGCTCTACTATTCCTACTTTCTTGGTTGTGGAGGATGAAGGGCCTCAAGAGCAAGCATCCCTTTAAGAATACTTTGAAGAGTATGAGTCTCATAATCAGAGATTCAAGGACCACTTGAGTTTTCAATATTTTTGTCACCTCAAGGACAAAAGAAGACCAAGGCATCAATATAGAGATGGTGGATTCACTCAGAATCATGATTGATATCATTCTATGGGTAGATTCTTTTTACCCAAGTTTGATGGGTCATCCACTAGTTCTGCCAAAGCATGGGTAGAAAAACTAGATATCTACTTTCATTTGAACAAAGTCCCTGAAATGGAAGCTATCAAGATTGCAGTGCTGCACTTTGAAGGTGAAGCACACAACTAGTGGTTCCATGGGTTGTCTACATTGGGCCATGCCAATGTGATTGCCTATTCTGAGTTTACTAGAATACTGGTGGAGAGGTTTGACAGAAAGGATCCAGAAGCACCTTTCATGAGCCTTGCAAAGTTGAAGCAGTTAGGTAATGCAGAGTCTTATATCTCTGAATTTATAACATTATTTGTTATGGTTCCCGATATGTCTGCAGCAAGGAGGGTGTACATGTTCATCGATGGCTTGGATGAACCTTTGCATGGGTTGGTTAAATATACCAAGACCATTACCTTGCATGATGCCATTGAGAGGGCTAGAGACCTTAAATATGCCTTGCCAAAAGCAAAGGAAAAATTTTATAATAAGCCCTCTTTCCCTTCTAAAGGAAAGGAAGTGAAAGCATCTCCTTCCAAGGAGAGCTCATACAAGAAGCCTCTTGATGATAAAGTCCATAAAGATCTAAAAAGGAGGAAGCTATGCTTCACTTGCCAAGAACCATGGGTACCTGGACAAAAATGTGCTACTCGTAAAGCACATTACATAGAGGTCTTATCAGATCTTGAAGAAGATGAAGATGATAAGCCAAGGAGGACTCACAAAACTGACAATGTTGGAGGAGATCCAACACCTTCAGGAGATGATAATGGATAATTTTCTCCTATTGGAGGAACTCTTGCATCCTTAATGGGAGTACCTAAGTACTTGACCTTAAGAGTTCAAGGGTCAATCATGAATCAGAGGGTTTCTATATTGATTGACAGTGGGGCTACCCACAATTTCATTGATGCCCATCTTGTGCAAAGGAGGGCAATACCCATTGATACTTTTGAGGGATTCTCTGTTTTGGTCCCAGGAGATAGAACAATGCAATGCATGCATTATGTTCCATCACTTTCAGTCACCATGGGATCCTATACTTTGGTGGATAACTTCTTTGTAGTTTACATACAAGACACCAATGTTATTTTTGGTGTTCAATGGTTGATTACATTGGGGAAGTCACCACTGAATGGGAGGCTTTACAAATGGAATGAGTGGACAAGAAGAGTGGTGTACTTCAAATAATAAAAGGCATGCATACCTACCCCTCACACAACACTTCCACACAAAAAATAGAGATGGATTTGTGTAATGGAAGCAAGGACCTCATTGTCCCTTCTCTCATGTTCATGAGAATTCTTCAAGAGGAACTTTCATCTAGTGGAAAACCACCTAGGAGGCCACTTGATTCAGTTTTGGTGAGAGATCTCTCACTACTTGATTCTCCAAAATCAGATCCAGGAGGGATGGGAGAATTAGAAGACACATCTACAGCGCTGGAAGGATTGGGCAAGCACAAGAAGGGGGGTGATTTTCCTCTCTCATCATCCTCACCTTCCTTCATTCTTGATTCTGCACTGTTAAAGGAGCAGACGGGAAGATATTTCCTTCCTACTTGTACCTTTGGCATAAGAAATTTCAAAGAAGAAATTAGCAACATGGCAGGAATTCCTATTGATGCATCATCAGTGCTATCTTTGTTGGGGAGTGTAGATCTATATTGGAAATCCCAGCTGTTGGTGGATTATTCCAAATATCTCTACACTTGTATGATGCTTGATGACCAGCTACATGACGAGGGCTATCTAGTCTATGAGGGAGTCATCTATCATCATGATAGGATCTTCTTACCTAGAGCCTCCACGATTAAGGGGAGAATGCTACAAAGGGCCTTCAAAGAGTTCTGTTTCAACCCTACCTATTCTATGAAGATCTACAACACTATCATTATATGCTTTTAATTGTGTAATATCCCAAAATAGGGAATTTATACACTATTGGGAATATATTAAGATATTCCAAATGTGGAGATCCAGCAATACATAAACATAAACTAGAAATAGCAGTGAAAAACATCATACCAAAATGTATGGAAACCATAGAGTCATTTTTTTATGTAAATCAGCAGCAAACATGTACAATACAAATCAAATGATCAAGGCAAACAAGCCTCTCATGAATACATGTGAAAATATGGTATGTTGCTCTATTGCATAATGCTCATGAACATGTACTGCGCAGTCATAGAAGGTAGACTGCTACATGGGAATGTCAAATTTCATACATCTACATATGGATGGCTCATACAACATTGGGAGTGAAGATCTAAGCTCCCAAAGACTACCTCAAGTCAATCCTAGAAGGATAGGCTGAAATATGGAAAATATGCAAAATGTCGGAGTTGTAGGGTAGCAGCTGCAACTCAAGAATTGGAAATGGATGGAGAAGGCCGAAGATGCTGCATCTGATGAAAATACCTCCTCCAATGGATCTTCCAAGTGAATGGCTGATCCTAACACTAAAGATCCCACCCTCCAACAATCACTGCAATCCCTCACTGCAAATTCCAACTGAAAATAATGTAGTCACTGAGGGATACTACACTGTAGGTGCAAGAAAAAGTATTGGCCAAGTGCCAAGATCTGCAATATGATCCAGGGGCTTCCAAAATTATCTCTCAAAGGAAAGAGAGCCTCCTCCTCTGAAAAACAAGTGATGGAAGTGGTGTTGTGAATCCTCACTGCAACACCCTGCAACAAAACATTATTCTGTTGCAGAAATAACGCTGTAGTTGAAGGAGGATGCTTGGCCTCAAGCCTAGATGTGAGAAAAATCAGTACAACTCCTTCAAGAGGCCTCTCAATAAAGGAGAAGAATTCCTAAACAAGAAATCCTTGTGCTAAGCAGCACTGCAACTATGCTAAACTACAGGAGAATGCACAAAGTCTAAATAGACAATGAAATTAATAATATAAATCATGAATAACAATGGCTTCCTTGCCCTCCTTTTAAACAAGTGAAAGCCCTCTCTTCATGGGTCCCACTCATTATGGTTTCCTCCACAAAATAACCCTCTTCCCATTCATACTGCGATGTCTATCCAAGTTTCCTCCACCTCCTATCCCAACGCTGTTGACTTGGTCCAACTCGACCTTGTCCTCATGCATTTGTCTTCTTTCACACATAAGGGTGTGAAATCCAGCTCTTATGTCTATCCCTTTTCACATTTAAGGGATTTTATTCATGTTTTTAATATGCATGGGCCTCCTTACCCATTTATTTAGCTTCTAGGTGATAAAAACAAAATTCTAATATTCCATTTAGCTATGTGCTAAAATGGGAATATTACAGTCCTCCCCTCCCAAATGTTGCTTGTCCTTAAGCAACTGCAAGAATAGAATTGGACAATCTCCTCCCAAGGTATGGAGTCTGAAATGTGTTGAGGAACATCTTCTCCATGTGGATCCTCCATCCCCCAAGCAATCATCCATACAAAATGAGTTACCTCCCAACATGGCAACTCCTGAAAATGCTCCTCCACCTTGAGCTCCGACAATGTAGGTGGGTTGAAAATATGATCTTGGTAGACAAAATAGCCTACCCCATGCTGTCCACCTCTCCACTTGGGATAAGTGTAGAGTATATGCCGATCTTGGGCTGCAATGATATTTCCCTCAAGTGGCAATATGAAGATTAGACCTCCAAGGATCTCTCCTCCAACATTATGAAACATGTTGGCCCAAATCATCTCATATGTGATGAGTTGGAAGTCACCATCATATGACATCCAATCAATCATATGGCTCACCTCAAATGGAAACAAGTGTTTTGCTGTAGTTGCCACATACCCTCTCATGCTCCCATTAGAACATGAAATGCAAACTATGTGGGATATTTCTCCCCAAAGGGACACATCCAACCAATGTGCCATTCCCCCAATCATGCTACCAACAAATATAAAAATAAAAACAACATAAGGAACCATAATGAGAACCATTCTTGCTTCCATATGTAGCAAGAGAGAAGGAAAATGGTCCCTCAAATGTAACCAACATAGTTTGGCCCTCAACTGAAAAAGAGTGTGACAAAAAGTGTGGTTTCTCAACCATTTTCTTGCTGTCCCACTCTCCTCATATGTTTGGAAAAAGTGAATGATGTATGGTGCAAAGTGAGCATGTTCTCCAAAATACATCTCCTCCCCAAGTCCTCCTAGGGAGTGGTCACCGACACTGCTCGTGGCCTTAAGTAGACCAGGATGTCTAGAAAAAGGAATGCTCCACCTTGGAGCAACATCTTGCACATGTATGGTTAAGGGACGCATAAATACATTATAAAAATAATTATGAAAACAAACAATATCGTTACCATAAGTATCGCTCATGCAAATGGAGTGGCTCATAGATGAGTCTCCTCTCATCCTTAAAGAGAAAAGAGGTGGATGTGCTAACTCTCCCAAAGAGTTATGTATCTCCTCCATATTCACATGATCCATGCATCTCCTCATATGCTGATATATCTCCTCCTTAAAGCACTTCCAAAAATACCCCTCCATGATGGTGTTGTATGCTCTCACATAACAAGTGTGGCTGAAAAGGAAATCCTCATGAGCTGCTTGTAGCAACTTCTCCTTGAGCTTGGAATCTCCAAATAAGAATATCCTACCATGATAGTAGATAACCCCATTTCTGACTGAATATCCCTCCTTGTGCAACTGGTCATCCAATATCATGCAAGTTAAAAGATCCTTGGAATACTCCACCAACAATTGGGAGTTCCAATATGGATCTATCCTCCATAGTGACAACGTTGATGATCTCTCACGAAGAACATATGTCATATGGTCATCCTCTTCTTTGACATCTCCCATCTCAAAGATGCAAGTTGGAAGGTTGCTATCCTGCCCCTGCTGCTTCTACCATAGTGCAGAATCTAAAATGAGAGTGGGTAAAGATGATGTTGAGAGAATTCCTCTCTCCTCCTTGAGTCTACCCAAGAGTCTCAGCACTGTAAAATTACCTCCCAAGGTCTCCACTCCTCTAAAATCAATGAATGGTGTCTCAAAATGTGAAGCATCTCTCATCATCTGCTGATCTGGTGGTCTCCTTGGTGAAATGTCTCCATGCAATGAGACATTATCATCAAGAGTAGACTGCATACATGAATGGACAGACTTGTCCCTGCTCTCACTACACAATCCAGTCTCTCTCTTAGGTGCAAAAACCTCATAAAATAGACAGGGATGTGTGCTCCTCATCACATGATGCTGATCATCCTCCCTATCTCCTCAATGTATCTCCATAGTTCCACACCTCATCATCAATGGCACATGTAGAACATGAGTTGTGCCTTGATATCCACACATGAGATCCTAGGGAATTCCTTGCAAATATGCAAGAATCCCTCTAGTTGGAGCAAGATCTCCTCCTTCTCATGCATGAGGTGCTAGATCAACTCTAGATCTGACAGCGCTATTGCCCTCAGCCTCCTAAACATGAATGGGAAACCTCCCAATGATTGGATCCTCCTTTGAAAAAGGGGTCTCCATGGCTTCTTGTGCCAATATACAAGATAAAGGTCTTGCCTTTAACCAAGTATGATGCAAGTTATCAGCCTCTTCCATGGGTTTCTTAAGTGGTTTTGGTTTTATGACTTCTTCCATCACATGTAAGGTCTTTGTTTGTTTATTTTTGTTTTTCTTCACCACATGTGTTTTAGAAATTTTCTTATCAAAATTTTCCACCAATGTTTTAATGAACCTTGCATAGGAAAAAGTATTTGCATTATTTAAATAAAAAGACTCAAATATCCACCATACATAGGCCTTACCTCCAAAATGTAGCGCTGCTACTTTGATGGCTTCATCTTCAGAAATTTGGTGCTGCTGCAAAAAGGTGTCTAGCTCTTCCACCCAAGCCCTGGCTGAACATGTAGGGGAACCATCAAAGATAGACAGAAGAAATCTACCCACATTATGTTGCTTGCTTCTCCTCACCTCGATCTTGCAAAACTCCGGAAAAGTGATATGATCTCTAAAATTCTGAGTTCAAGATTCATACTCATGCAAGAAGCTACTAAGAGTTCCCCTCTTAGGCATTCCTTCTTCATCTCTTTCTCTTATGGAAAAACTAGCCATGTGACTACGCTGTGCATCATAGGGTGTAGCTGCATGCTCACACTCTCCATAAGAAAATCTAGAGTTTGACTCAGTTTCAAACTCTCTTGGAGATTCTGTACATATCTCCCTCCTTATCTTCTTGAAATCTTCATGAATGTTCTGTACAGATCTTGGAAGAATATTTGTAAGCTTATCTTCATTTCTCTCTCCAAATAATGGAGTATTCATCTTCTCTTTTCTTAATAGCATCATGTCTGAGTTCCACAGGCTGAGCCAAGATTATGCTCTGATACCATTTTAATATCCCCAAAAGGGACTGCTTAGCAAGAGAGGCCTGAAAAATGATTTTTTAGGGATATGTGATTCACCAACCAAGATAAGCCCTTGGATCCCTTAGATATTATAATATAAGACCCAAATCCAAGAGGAGATCAGAAACCAGTCAATCTAGGCGAGGAAAATAGGCCTCCCACACTTAGTATGGCTTGAATATTGCCCAAGGAAGGGCTGCAACAATATGTAAACACAATAATAGAATTAAAAAAAGCTTGAAAAACACAAATATGTTAATAAAAACTTCAACATCAATTGTATGTACAGCAGAAATAAGTATGATCCATTCCACCCACAAAATATGGGGAAAAGCATCTATTTCAGCCCTTGAAACGTCATTTTTTGAGATTTGCGTAAAAATAAGGGGATATTATGGTAGGATCCTTTATATTAGGTCACGTGGGACTCACATGCCAAATTTCAGCAAAAAACAATGACTCTAGCTATGTTAAACAGATCTCCCACTCCCAATATGGCTCAAAACGGTCCAATCCCCAAGACTTAACTCAACATAAAGTGATTGAAGCATATACAGCATGATTTTCTGAGGGTTTAAGATGAAATATGGCATGAATATCAGATCTAAGTTTATTACATCATATTATGGAATGAAATAGAGAGAAAGATTCTTTTAAATGAAGAAATCCTCAAGAATGAGGTACTGCAACCATAGGAAATGACTGAACAAGCTGGACAACATTTTATTATGGAAAAAAAGTAGCTCTAGGTTACAAGTCAGATATAGGACAGATATGTGTACAAAATATTAGATATATATCAGATTTGTACACTAGAATGTCTCTATTTTACATCCCCCTTGGGGTTTTCAACAAAACATAAAGCACAATGAGTAGATCTGAGATCTATTGTAGTAGATCTGCAGAACGCCTTGAAAATTCTAAATTGGATACAAAAATGAATGAATCAGATCTGAAACATACATGGATTGGTTGGCCAATCCATGGATCACCACAGTGCAAGGAAAACTCCTTTACACCAGAGATATCTCCGCCAAACAGTTGCCAAACACCCTGCAACTCTTCACTTGCAAAATAATGGAGATATGGGGTAGGAACTGCACTTTAGGCTTGATGTATATTTTGGCATGATTCCAAGTTGTAGATATGAAGCTCAAGATTTATAATACACTCTTCCAGGAGGATAAAAGACTCACTCACTGAGAAGAGGCACTAGTATGGTCTAGATCTGAATAGATCTAGCCTCCACTTGCTACTGCTCGCAAGGAAAAATAAACCCTCAACAGGATCTAAGTTGTATTTGGAAGAAGAAGTTTGGCCAAATGCCTGATAGTGGACCAAGAAATGCAAGAATCTTCTAAGAGGCCTCTGAAGGAAAGAGGTGGGATTCCCGACTAGGAACACCCAAGTGCTAAACAACACTATTCTCAGCTAAACAGCCAGAGAATGAGAAGTGTATAAATAGACAAATCCTTCCAATACAATATGTTCAATTTCCTTGAATAGGCTCTTCTTAGATCTGAAAATCGATGAGAGTAATCTCATCCTCTCCATCATTGTTGGCTCGAGGGGTCTTGACCCAAGTTCGGAGCTCAAGGTTTGCCAACAAACCCCTATACTACTAGCCCTTTCGGCAATGACCTGCTTTCGTAGGTAAAAGTCTCACCTGAAGTAGTATGGGTGGGTGTTGGAGCTAGTTTTCCTCACCTTGAGGAAGGATAGGTAAGGCAAGCAGAGCTGCGTTTGGTATTGTGATACCCAGATCACCTTATACTACACTCAGCCGAGTGGGTTTCTATTCGCATCCACATACACTAGATCTATAAATATATATGCTTCTAGAATAGTAACTCAACAACACATAAACAAAACATAACAACTCGAAGTACAGAAACACAATTACACAAAGCTTCGCAGCTTAAACACAGAAATGCACAGCACAGTAATTACCAATAATTCATACATAGATTACTCACAGATTCAGTACCTTATCAACCTTTCTCATTCATTCATTCTTCAATTATCCCTTACAATTCCCTTCTGAACCTAAGCACACAACAACAGGGTATTCACAGAACTAGACTTGGATCTTCGTGCACATAGCCAGTAGGAGTCTTATCCCCAAAACCCAAACAGATATCTTAGACCACAATTGGCATCAATAGCCTTTCATATCCTACCTTACAATACAAAAATGGTCCTCTATTTATAAAAATCTAGCCTAAACTTCCCTATGGTCTGCAAACTGTGGTTTTCAGACCCCTGGTTTTACCCCTTGACCCATTACAATGCTTTCGGGGCTTTGACCCGCCCCGAAACCCCTGCGCTAGATTAAATCTAATCAAAAGTATCAAAAGTGGACTAGTTTCGCAGCTTATGGGAGATCCTTTTTCCAACAGTCCCCCAACACAATCTTGTGACTCGTCCTGAGTCACTATAGCCATCATATAATCATTGAGCCTGGTATGACTTGAGTCGACTATCATTGACAAAGCTAGGTAAGGTGCCACCGTGCAAGGTAGCTAGCTGGACCGCTCCGCCATTCGTGATTTCCTTAACTGTGTAGGGACCCAACAAATGCTGCCGGAATTTTCCTGGGTGCTTTTCAAATTGGCTATCATATAAAAGGACGAGATCACCTGCAATGGATGTTTTTTGGTGAATATGTCGATCATGCCATGCTTTATCGCGAGCCTTCTAAACCTGTTGATGAAAATTAACAATAAATCGATCTTCCTACAAAGCCACAAGCTGCGCAAGATGTTCTTCTATGATATCAGGGTCTGCCATATTTGTAACTGTTGCGATGCGTAGGCTAGGAACAATGTACTCTATGGGCATAATGGCCTTCTTGCCATAGACCATTCGAAAGGGGGTCCTTCCTATCAACTTCTTGCAGGTTGTATGATAGGCCCATAGAACAGAGGGGATGCAAACATCCCAGTCACTACAATAGGCATTGAAAACCTTAGTTAATGCCTATTCCAAAATTTTGTTAAAAGCTTCAACCACCCCGTTTTCCTGAGGATGGTATGGTGTACTCTTCGCAGGGTGGATCCAGAATTCCTCATTCAAGGCTTGAATCATGTGGTTGACAAAGTGTGTACCTATGTCACTCATTAGGATCTTGGGGCAACCAAACATGGTCAAAATCTGCTCAAAGATGAAGTGTGCAACTTAGTATCCATAGTACAATCCTTCACCGCTAGTGCCTCAGCCCATCGAGTGACATAGTCAGTGGCGGTGATGATGTAGCACACACTTTTTTTCTTTCTTGGCGGATTGATGGGTCCTATAAAATCAATGGCCCATTTTTCAAAATCCTGTAAAGCCACTTGAGGCTGTAAGGGCATCTCATCTCGGCGTGAAGGTCATCCTATGCATTGGCAGGTGTCGCATGACCTGCAATAGGTGTAAGAATATTGATGCAAAGTAGGCCACCCTAACCCGGACCTAAAAAGCTTTTGTGCCGTTGCATGTCCTGCATAGTAGCCCCCTGCAACACCTTCGTGTGATTCTGTAAAAACGACAGGTCGTTCATGTTCAAGGACATATCTGCATAGTATTTCATCTGTGCCTAACTTGTATAACTGACCAGCGATGATAGTAAAGTCCGTTGCCCGAGTAACTAATTCCTTCTTCTGTTGCACCGAATACCTAGCCAGGGCCACGCCTGTAGTGAGGAGCTCACTGATATCAGCAAAGTGTGCATCAACCACCTTAACGGTAAAATTTTGCGCATTTGGCAAGCCTTCTTCCAAGCTAGTTGGTTCTTCCCCTGTTTCAATGTGAGACAGATGATCTGGGCCTGCATTCAACCTTCCGGGCTTGACGATGATCTCAAAATCATATTCCTTAAATAGCAACAGCCAGCGGAAAATATTCCCCCCCAACACATGCTTGTTGACTAGATATTTCAAAGTCGAATGATCAGTGAACATTTTAAAGTGTCCACCCAGTAAATAGTGCCAATATTTCTGTAATGCATAGACCATAGCCAATCCTTTGCACTCAGTAGTGGAGTAGTTATGTTCTGCGCTCGAGAGTTTTTGACTCACAAAGGCAACTGGGTGATCGATATCTCCTTCTCCAGTCTGAGTGAGAACAACTCCCAAGGCGATGCCTAATGCATCCACATGTACATGAAATTCCTTCGACCAATCAGGAAATATTAGTATGGGGGCAGAGATCATATTCTCCTTGAGCAGTTCAAAGCTCTTCTAGCATTCATCATCCCAAAAGAAAGAAACATATTTTTTTAGTAGCTTTTCCATTGGTGTTGTAATCAGGGCATACCCTTGAATGAATTTCCTGTAATAGCCAGTGTGTTCGAGAATAGAACGCAGTTGTTTCTCCATTGTTGGGACTGCCAAGTTTATAATTACAACTACCTTCGCAGGATCAACCATCAATCCCTACCAACAGACTATGTGTTCGAGCAGGATTCCAAATGGCACACAGAAGATGCATTTCTTAATATTTAAGGAAATCTGGTGCTTCTGGCATGCCTCCAACATTAGTTGAAGGCTAGAGACATGTTCCTTTACTAAGCCAAACATTGTCTAGTCATCAAAATAAACCTCCAAGAACTGATGAATAAAATCCTTGAATACAACAACTATGACCCTTGAAAAAACAGTAGGTGCATTTTTGAGACCAAAGGGCATGACCGTATACTAGAAGGAACCCCATTCAGTCGCGAAAGTAGTCTTACTGCAATCTTCAGGTGCAATTCGGATCTGATGGTACCCCGAGAACCCATCGGTGAAGGAATAGGCCTCCTGTCCGCCCTCCCTATCAAGGATTTCATCGGAGAAGGGTGTAGGGAAGGGATCATGGACACAGGTGTCATTTAACTTGCACAGATCCACATAGATGCATATTTCCCCCTTGGTATTGTTTTCCTAGATGACCATTGGACTTACCTAATCTGATTGTTCAATTGGTTCAATGATTCCTGCGACAAGCATTTTGTCCAAATCTTCTTTGACCTTTTGCTTATATTTGGGATTCAGTTGATAAGGTCGCTTCTTGACGAGGCGTGCCTCAAATTTCAGAGTGATGTGCATAATGATGAGGTCCCTGGTGATGCCCTTGAGCTCAGATAACTTTGTCGGAAATAGGTCCTGATACTACGTGAGTAATTCCATGATTTTTCCCACAGTCCCTTCATCCCAATAGTCTCAAATCTCAGCGAGCTTAGGGTGTTTGTCCATCCCAATATTAACGTCATGCAGATTAAGAGGCTGCGTTACGACAATGTTCTACAACGATGGCCCCACGACAGCACGTTCTCTTTCAGATTCTGGGATGGAAATGTTTCAAGGATTATCTTCTTTCTCATTAACTGCCAAGCTCCACCAATTGGCTATGTCTTGCATCTGCGCTTCCCATGTCAGGACTATTGGTGTGGCGTGGTGGTGAGAGTTCTTAAAGAAAAACACATCAATTTCCTACAGAGCTTTGTCGAGCGACTCTGTCCCTCCAATAAACCTGAATGTTCCTATAAACTCCTCTTTTAGTACTTCCCATTGGCAGATGCACTGGTGTAACTCCACATCTAAGTACCAAGCAGTCGGAATAGGGCCCAAAGCATGAACAAATAGATGGACCCATTCTTCTATAGCTCCGTTGGACCATTTTTTTGTCCAAGCACACAGATGTGTGCGGGCATCTTTGGGGCTGAGGAAGATCTGGGTGTGTATGTCAGTTGGGGGAGAGAACCACAAAATCATCCTGTCTCGACACGTTTCCCAGTCTGGGAATGCTTACTTGTGGGTATCCCACCATCGTGTGGGTGTCCCACGCATCGCCATATTAAGGGCCCGGGTCCGTCGCTCTCTTAGCACCCTAACTTCCAGTGTTCTTAGGAATTCCCAAATATTACCAGACTCATCAAAGTGGGGTAGATCTCTTACCTCCGAAGAAATGCAGTAGAGGGTCCTTGCCACCCGAGGGCAGCGCAGCACCGAAACCTCCTGTAAATATTTTTTCCAAATCTCCAGTTCCTCATTAGCATCAGAAAATAATTCACTGTCTTTCCCCCATAGATTATTCCATCTATTGCAGGGTTAACCTTGTCCTCATCCTGCGTGGTTAATCTATAAATTTGATCCAGTTCCTCCTTTTCGTAGGCTGGTTCTGTATACCTCACTCCTTCTGCGGGGTCTAGTGGTACTATTACACGTGTACCATTGTGCTCAAACACCATGCTGCGCTTTTTGAGATTGATGATACCCCCCACATCTATAGCCTAGTCCAGTCCGAGGAGTGCAGGATACGGATACGTATCTTCCATGGTTTCTATGACCTCAAAGTTAGCTAGGACTTTTACTCCCGCAATATCTACCATGACTCTTGGCAACTGTCCTAGCGGGATGATCTTCTTCTGATTCACCAAGCGTAGCTGGATAGTGGACCATTCAACCTTAGGTTCACCCATTCATTTCCATGTTTTCTTTGGTAGTACGTTCGCATCTGCCCCTAGATCGAGAATAACTTGGTCCATCTCGTAGTCGCCAATCTGCGCAGTCAACTGCATTTCTCTTCCGGTGCATTTCTTGTAGCCATATAGCCGGTGGACACCTCTGGTCTCAGGAATTGTGTTGGGATGGGCTGCATAGCTATGTAGTAATACTTGAAGATTTTCTACAGTGGGCTGGTTACGTAGCAGTTTCAAGCATTCTTTTAGAAATGGCTCAACCTCTTCCTCTCTCTCGAGGTGCGCCAAAACCTGTGTAGGGCCTGCCCGTGGTGTTCATTCTATGAGGTGTAATTCTTCCCAAGAGGAAAGTTCCTCCCTTGCTCCCTAGGTGACTATCACGCTGCGTAGCTTAGTTTTAACCCTTTGCACATTCTGCATAGGGGTGGGCTATTTTTCATTCATTTTGGCTATCAGTATCAGGCAGTCTTCAATCTCATGGTCCAACTGCCGGAAATATTTGCAGAATTGCCTAGTGGGATTTGGGTAGTCCCTCACAAAGTTCCCTATCTCTTTGTAGTTATAGAAGATCAGCTTCCCCTGACCTCGTCCTGCGCTTGCTCCCCGACCTCCCTATAACGTTCCTTTTCAGGAATGGCTAGCAATCCATGGCTGGAAAACGCATTTTCCAAAAATGGAGGCAACAGGATTTGAAACTAGGACCTGGATCCCTTAGATCAACGTATCTAAGAATGAAATCCAAGAGATGGCTCCAAATAAATCCTTCTAAGTGGGTTAAACAGATCTCCCACACTTAGATGTCCTTAGAAAATGCCCAATAAAGGGACTGCAATATATGCAAGAACAAGATATGGAACAAAAAAATTAATGTTCCAATTTTCTTTATGAAAATTTTGGAACATTATAGTCCTCCCCTCTCAAAGATTGCTTGTCCTCAAGCAAGTGCAAGGATAGACTGAGTTCTTTTCTCCTCCTCTCCCTGTAGCATCCCTGTATGATGATATCCTCCAAGGAAAGTGATGCTATCTTATCAATGAAATCTCCACAATGGTCCTCCTCAGCATGTAAGTCAGCTATTAATAGATTTTTGGCTTCTGTGATCCATCAATAAATATGAAGAAATCTTTCAGTAATAATCACATTATCATGAACAAAGTCGACGCGTTTCGAACCAACCAGTGTGGTTCATCATCAGGACTAGGTGAGAGAACAGATCAGTCGTTAAGTTTAAATAGATGTAGGAGAGGAAAAGAAAACTGTTAGAATCAACTAATTTGACTAAGAAATCCAAAACGGTTAGTTCTAATAATATAATAATTAAAAAATCAACAACGGCTAGTTTGAATATTAAAATTAATAGTTTAATTAAAAAAAATAAAAAAAAATAAATAACTAAATAAAAATAAAAATGAAAATAAAAATTATTATATGTCAATTTAGTAGTTTAATTAAAAAATATTTTATTTTTATTAATTGATTATTAAAAATACAAATAATATTTTATTATAATTATATACTATTTTATTGAAAGTCTTAAAAAAATAATAAATAAAAAAATATACAAAATAAAATAAAACAATAATATATATATATATATATATATAATAAAAAATAAATATAAAAATAGTTCCATTAATTTAAATATTCAATTACAAATTGAAACGGCTAATTTGATTATTCAAATTAATAGTTTAATTATAAATAAAAATTATTATTGTAAATAAAAAAATTTATTTTTATTAATATTGTTAATCGATTATTCAAAATACAGCTATTATTTAAAATCATTATATATTATTATATTGTAATCCTATTTAAAAAAGAAAAAAAAAAGAAAATAAAAGAAAAAAAGAAAATAAAAAAACATATATATATATATATATATATATATATATATATATATATATATATATATATATATATATATATATATATATATAAATATATATGAAAAAATATAAAAATAAAAATAAAAAATAAAATAAAAATAGTTCTATCAATAAAATAAAATCGTAATGTTTTACGAAGATATTGAAATTAATAATTTAGGTCAATCTAACTATATATAATTAAAAATATATATATATATATATATATATATATATATATATATATATAGATATATATATATATATATATATATATATATATATATATATATATATATATATATATATATAAATAAATATCAAAATTTAAAAATATAAGGTAGGGATCCGACACCTGCTTATATTCCAACCATCATCCCTATTGAGATTTATGGGCCTTTTTTCAATTTCAAGGGCCTCTCTTAACTTACGATGATGAAAATGATCAATCCTGGCTAAGACCATAGCCTCTTCGATGCAGATATGATGGTTAGTTTTTTCCACATGTTCAGCTAGGGCAGAGGTGTGAGACCTGCCATGTCTAATGTCAGCTGCATGTTCACATATCCTTTGGCTAATGGACCTATCCGTTTCACCAATGTAAGGCGTCCAACAGGAACAAGGAATAAGATAGACACATTTTCCATCCTTAGGGTTCACAGGATCTTTAACTGAGTTAAGAGAGCTATGAATCGTGTTAAGGGGTTTGAAAGAAGAAGAAACCCTATGCTTCCTAAGAATTCTAGCAATCCTATCAGTGGTACCCTGAATGAAAGGAAGCCTTACATTGCAAGACCATTGATTAGGATTTTTATTATTAACCAAGGAACCTCTTTCAGCTTTAAGAAAAGCTTTAAGTCCTTGAGAATTACTATAACCATTACAACAACAAAAATCAAGGAGATGGGTCTTTTCTCCCTCAAAGTGAGACTCATCCGAGATTCTCAATGCCCTAGTGGCTAAGGTGTTGATGACGCCTAACTTTTGAGCAGGGAAATCATGCGAATCAGCCCGAAGATATTGTTCAATATGGGTTTTTCTATGAAAAACCTGATGAGATAAAGAACCATCATCTTTCCTACAGAAAAGAACATCAAGGAAAGGAAGGCTCCCATCCACCTCATAATCCATGGTAAATTTTATGGAGGAAGATTGACTATTAAGATGAATGAAGAATCGATCAAGCTCTTCCTTACCATGAGGCTAGACGACACAAGTATCATCTACAAACCTTTTCCAAATCTTTGGTTGGTGCAGAGCAGAGGAAAGAGCCTTGGACTCAAATTCTTCCTTAAAGAGATTAGCAACAACCAGAGAAAGGGGAGAACCCATAGCAACACCACAGGTTTTCTCATAAAACTCCCCTTCAAAACTAAAGAACGTAGAAGTTAAGCAAATCTCAACTAAAAAGGTTGTGTCAGGATCAGTTATCCGATTAATTACTTCAATGGCCTCCTTAATAGGGATATTGGTGAAAAGAGAGACAACATCAAAACTAACAAACCTATCTTCAGGCCCCATTTTTACATCTTTTAACTCGTTAACAAAAGAAGCAGAATCTTTGACAAAGGAATTGGTACGACCTACAAGAGGTCTAAGCTTAGAGGCTAAATACCTAGCAAGAAGATAAGTAGGACCCCCAGTGGTGTTAACAATGGGTCGAAGAGGAGCACCATCCTTATGGATTTTGGGAAGACCATAGATTCTAGGAGTAAGGGGGTTGCTTTCAATCAACTTCTTACTAAGAGAACCCACGGAGTTGCTTGACTTGATAGCCACAACTACAGCTCTTGAAACCTTTTTCAAGGGATTCTTAGAAAGTTTTTTATAGCTCCCACTATACTCTAAATGGTCTAACATTTTCTTCCTATAATCCTCTTTATTAAGAATTACAGGAGCACCTCCTTTGTCTGCTTTAAGAACAACAATATCCTTATTATTATTTAAGGATTTTAAGGCCTCAAATTCTGACTTACTGAGGTTACTTTTAGGGGGCTTGGCCTTCCTTAAAATGACCGCACAATCTTTCCTTATAATGTCCTTAGAGGAATCCGGTAAGTCTCTAATACCAAATTCAATATCGCAAATAATATCATGAACCCGAATTTTCCTAGGATCAAGGGAAAAATTAAAGCCTTTTTCTAAAAGCCTATAAACCGATGAATCAAAGGAGAAACTCAAAAGATTAACTACTTTATTACTAGAGAAAATTTTATTATTGTTAGAATTAATATTAGAATTATTATTATTATTACTAAAATTATTTCTATCCTCATTAAAACTCATAATCTTAACATTATCTATAGTAAAGTCCTTATTAATATTCAACAAATTGTCATTTATAATATTCTTCATCTTCACATTACTAAACTTATTATCAATAGCATAGCCATTCTTAATTTCTTCATTATTAATAAAATTATCAATGGTAGAATCAATATTAATAATCTTAATATTGTTATTTTCAATTTTCTTAACTATGTCATTATTAAAATTATTATCTATAAAAGAATTATAATCATATTTATAATTAATATGATCAAATCCTTTAATATTATCTTTTGACCCTTTTTCATTTTTTAAATTGATATAGTTTTTATCCATAAATAAATTCTTATTAATAGGATTATTTAATTCAATTTCATTATTATTATAGTGAATTCCAAAATTATTTAGAGATTTATTAGGGCTTAAAGGGTTAAAAGAAACATTATCAAACTTCGAATCGTTTGGAATCAAGACAATAACTTACCAGCAAGATTTTCCAACCGGAAACGCTGGGATAAGAGCTACGAATCCACCAGATCCTGCAGAACACTGGCAATCTCCACTCACGATCACGTAATTTTTAGAACCAACAGGAGCGGAATTACAAGAACTTGAAACGCTGGATATACGGGCTGCGTATCCACTCGAAAGCGGAGATCTCCATTCGGCACCAAGTTTATTAAACTGCCCTTCAATCAAAGTAACACCACTTGAGGTTTGCGCAATCTCTGAGGAAGGTTGACTTGTATTCACCAAATCGACTGCAGATAATGAATCTCTAGACATTAATGAATTCAGATGGCAGTCATTGTTGTTTGAATCCGCCTGCTTGTTCCCGTCAAACGAACGAACAAAAGAAACCGACGAATCTGAAGAAGCAACAGGAACACCGAAATCTGAAATAGCTGGCGAGGAGACCTCCGAAACCCAGGAACGAAGAGCTGAAATTTGACTTGCATTCACTCTGCTCGTTGACGGAACCGAATCATGATTTTCGCGAGAAGACCTTTTATACAGCTTCAGAAATTTTAACGAAAGTTTCTCCTTCCACAAAGCCTCCCAGCGACAGGATTTAATAGCAGACCTGGCATCAATTTTGGTCCATAAGTCCGACGGAATCGAATTGGACAGATTTAAATGCCATGCCAATAATTTTCTAGATAAAAGGTCCAAGCTTCTTCTCACTTTAGAGATCTCAGAACGAATGAGGGCGAGGCTAGTTTTTAAAAATACATGATGGTTTTTCGAAATGTTAAGCGGATGTTTTATCACAGCAAAAGAAGGAATAATGGAAGTATCTCTACATCTTTTCAGAAAGGTCAGATCTGATCTCAACTTAGATACCCGCAAGCGTGCCCGTTCAAAATGATGAACATTCGTTGCCAAGGCCCTACCGAGCTGGGTCTCCAAATTACTAGATTTTTGGCTTCAAGGGATTCTTAGAAAGTTTTTTGTAGCTCCCACTATTCTCCGGTTGTTGCTAATCTCTTTATGGAAGACTTTGAGTCCAAGGCTCTTTCCTCTGCTCTGCACCAACCAAAGCTATGGAAAAGGTTTGTAGATGATACTTGTGTTGTCTGGCCTCATGGTAAGGAAGAGCTTGATCGATTCTTCGTTCATCTTAACAGTAAATCTTCCGCCATAAAATTTACCATGGATTATGAGGTGGATGGGAGCCTTCCTTTCCTTGATGTTCTTATCTGTAGGAAAGATGATGGTTCTTTCTCTCATCAGGTTTTTCGTAAAAAAACCCATACTGAGCAATATCTTCGAGCTGATTCTCATCATTTCCCTGCTCAAAAGTTAGGTGTTCTCAACACCTTAGCCACTAGGGCATTGAGAATCTCGGATGAGTCTCACTTTGAGGGAGAAAAGACCCATCTTCTTGATGTTTTTTGTTCTAATGGTTATAGTAAGTCACAAGGACTTAAAGCTTTTCTTAAAGCTGAAAGAGGTTCCTTGGTTATAAATAAAAATCCTGATCAATGGTCCTGCAATGTTAGGCTTCCTTTCATTCAGGGTACCACTGATAGGATTGCTAGAATCCTTAGGAAGCATAAGGTTTCCTCTTCCTTCAAACCCCTTAACACGATTCGCAGCTCTCTTAACTCAGTTAAAGATCCTGTGAACCCTAAGGTAAAAAAGGGGTCTATCTTATTCCTTGTTCATGTGGGACACCTTACATTGGTGAAACGGGTAGGTCCATTAACCAAAGGATTTGTGAACATGCAGCTGACCTTAGACATGGCAGGTCCCGCACCTCTGCCCTAGCTGAACATGTGGAAAAAACTAACCATCATATATGTATCGAAGAGGCTAAGGTCTTAGCCAGAATTGATCATTTTCATCATCGTAAGTTAAGAGAGGCCCTTGAAATTGAAAAAAGGCCCATAAATCTCAATAGAGATGACGGTTGGAATATAAGCAGGTGTTGGATCCTTGCCTTATATTCTTAATCCTCTTCTCTTTTTTTTTTTTTTTTTTTTTTACTTTTTATTTTTAAATTTTTATTTTTTATTTTTATTATTATTTTTTATTTATTTTTTTTAAATATTTTTCTTTATCTATATATATATATTTATATATATTGATTATATAATTATAATAATATAATATTTAAATTTTGAATAATCAATTAACTTTATTCTTTTATATTTTTTATTTTTTAAGATAGAATTTCAATATAATAATATTATTCTTTTATTTATTTTTAATTTTTTAAGATAGAATTTTAATACAATAATTTTAATTAAATAATATTTGTTTTTGAAAATTCGATTAACGATATTAATAAAAATAAAATTTGCTATTATTTTGAATATTCAAACTAGCGGTTTCAATTTGTAATTAAATTTGTAAATTAAGGGAACTGTTTTATTTCTAGTTTTATATTTATTATTATTATTATTTAATTATTTAATTGTTTATTCATTTTATTTTTAAAGATTTACAATAAAATAATGTATAATAATCAATTAAAAAATAATAAATAAATAAATAAATATAAATTAAAAATAATAATAATAATAATAATAAATAAAATTAAATTAAATAATTAAACTATAAAATTGAAATTTATTTTTATTTATAAAAAAATTTTAATTTGACTTTTAATTTAAATATTCAAACTAGCCGTTTTTTATTTTTTTTAATTATTGAACTAACCGTTTTACAGTCAAACTAGTTGATTTTAACGGTTTTCTTTCCTCTCCTACATCTATTTAAACTTAACGACTGATCTGATCTCTCACCTAGTCCTGATGATGAACCACACTGGTTGGTTCGAAACGCGTCGACTTTGTTCATGATAATGTGATTTTTACCGAAAGATTTCTTCCTAATTTATTGATGGATCACAGAAGCCAAAAATCTATTAATTTTTTATTTTAAAATTTATTTATTTTTTATTTTTATTTTATTTTAATAAACATTTTCTTTTTCTTTTTTAAATTTAATTTCTATATTTGATTTTTTATAATTTTTTTTTTTTTTTAACTTGTTTTTCTTTTTATATTAATATTTGTATTTTGTTTTTATTTTTATTTTTTATTTCTATATATTTTGAAATTTTAATCTTTATTTTTTTTTTAAATTTTTAATTTTTATTTTTTTTCTTAAATATTAGGCTTTTTTCAATGTTTGAATTAAAATTTTTATTTTGTTTTTATTTTTATTTTTTTATTCCTATATATTTTTAAATTTTAAGCTTTAAAATGTTTTTATTTTTTAAATTTATTTTTTTTCTTAAATTTTAGGTTTTTTTTTAATGTTTGAATTTTAAAAATTAAAAAATGTTATTTCTATTTTTAAAAATGTCAAAAATATGACAATTTTTTTTTTTGGTTATTCCAGCATCAACTGGTTTTGTTTTGAGGGTGTTTTTTCAATCCTTTTTTCAAGAAACAATTTTGTTTTTAGCATAATTTTATAAAATGTTGAAATTTGACCTTAAAAAAACCAAGTGCGTTCTGGAATACACTTTTTTTGTTTTTGGGGTGTTTTTTCATGTTTTTTGAGTCTTTTTGGGCTAGAGTTCCCGTTTTGAGGTCAGGTTACCTATTTCATCGGTAATAGTGTTCTTGGGCAATACTAAATATTAAGTTGGATTTCATTGACACTTAAATTACAAAATTTTAAAATTAAGACATGTAAGTGCTCTAAAGCCATCACCTTCTAGCCATCCTCTAGTTAACCAACAAAATGAGCAATGGAATATTAGTGGAAGTCATGAAAAATAATGAAAATTCATGTTATCAAAATGTCCAATCTGATAGTATGTGTTATAATTTCCTTGAAACCACCATCCTGGCAATTTACCACCTATCAGATTACAAATCTACTGAATAAAGATACAACTGGGATGCTAAGTTATCCTAAAACCAACTATCTAAGAAAACAAATCAAATCTAGTTACTTGCTGGAATTATTAACTCAAAACACTTTGGGATGTAAAGGGGTATTCAATCAAATAGTAAAATAGAAAACCAAACCTGGAGTGATTATGCAAAAATTTATGATGCACAGGAGTATTCAATCAGCTAGTAAAAGACCATAGTCACTGACAACCTCCTTCGACAAACTGTATGAGGCATCTTCAAATACCAAACTACACTAGCTCATAATTTTTCCCTATTAAGTAGCACTATCTACTCAATTCATATACCACACACTTCACAGTCTGTGCTGGAATTCTGCAAAGCTTTTTTTTTTGAAAAAAACAATAACCACACTAAATATGAATCTTCCTTTCCTTCAAAAGGTTCCCATCTACAATGTGAATGAAAGGAATTCTACCAAGTAACAAGGATAACAACTTTAGAGTACAAAACTTCTTGACAAGCAATAAGGCTATGATTGCAACCATTGATTGATCAATTGCAGCAAATAAGGGGACATCTAATGCATGCCATCCCCTACCAAATAATACATCAAATTTTTTTAATCCGTATCATCTAGGAAGCTTTATCTTTTCACCTATTTAATGTTTTGGAAAATGATCTTCAATGTTTGTATCTCCTTCTTGCATTTTCGAATGGCTAGTGCTATTCCCAACCCTTGAAATTTTGTGGCCACCACTTCTTTTTAGCAGCCATAGTGTCATTTGTTGTAACTGAAGCATTGTAAGCATGCTCACATCTATTACTGCAACCTTTTCCTAGTTTCAATATTCTGTGCAAGGAATACAATAAAATATTACCATTAAAACCTCCTCAACAATTTTATACTAAAGATAGCAATAGGATGTTGAGATCCCCTTTCTACTCCAAGAAAAATCATGAAAATATTTTAGAAAAAGAATACAATAATGCTCTCAATCAACTAGCTCCATGATACAATTCGACGATAACATGATAATGGAGTTGGTTTTGCAACTATCCTCCAGAAATGGCACCACAAAGTACGGTTCCTCCTCCAATTGGTTGACCATGTATCCACCTTCATGAACAATGAATCAATCGTCCTTAGAAGCATGCGTGGCCTCCTCCAAAGTGGATTCCTTCTTTAAACCTTGAATGAATGCACAAAGACCATGCAAAACTCCAATAAAGTGGCACTTGTGGCATCATGAGTAGAACTTTCCATCAATATTAAATGCAGAAGGCTCCATTTGGCAAATTCCATGGTAGAAGTACAATCTATAAAGGAGAAGATGAGATAATTATCAATGAGTGGACATCCTCATCATAATAGCTTGGAAATGTGTGCAAGGTGACTTCCTCTCATATAAGGTGTCCTCCCCATTGACTAACAAATTCCTCAAAGGGGTAGTGACCCTTAAAATATTTGTTGAAATTGTGAGTGCCTTATAATCATATGTATGGCCAACATATCAATTGTTTTCCTTGATGAACAAATCTTTAAAAGGTGTTTGAATTATTGTTGGAGATGCAAGTGAGACTTGAACGCACTGAAATAGATCTGAGAGAAAGTCATATATTCTTCACATAGGTAGAAAAATTGATCATGCAACACTCTGAATGCATGTGCAACTGCTACTATATTTCATGTTACCTTATTTTTTCTAAATGCCGAGTATAGTTTTTTGGGAATTATTAGCTATTCACTATTGGCTTGGGCTCTTCATGTGTGTAAAAAAACATCAAACTGTTCTCAAATATTTGCTACAGGTTGTATAAATTTATTGATTTGTAAGCAGTGATGTGTTTAGCTAGAAACAAACCTCGTACACTATTTTAATTTCCACATCTAATGAAGTCAAAGTAGTATGGGGCTTCTTCATGTTGTTTTGGATTTCTTAGCCTACATGAACTTTGTCTTGCTTTTATTTTTTTTACTTTGAATTTTTTCATGAAATTTTCTTTAGTTCTTTTTTTCAAAACTCATTAGGCTCTAGACGATGTGAATCAATATTCTCCTGCCATGCTTGAGACTTAGTTTTGTCTATAGAAAATTGTCCAAAAATTGTCCAAAACTCTCTTTTCACAGCGCGCAGAAACTTGTTTATCTATTCCATTTAGGCCAACGAATTACTTATCTAGTGGACCATTCTATGTTCTGGGTGAAGGAGTCACACTTCTCAATTTTGAGAGAGATTCATTTTACACCTGGGAAACTAGACATGCTTCCTTAGCAGCTAGGTTGGTCATGAATTCCTATTCGAGAAAATGAACTTTATGAAATTATCCTGTGGCATACTTATTATCTGTTGCATCATTTTACACAACTAAATTGAGCTTCACGACTTCTACTGCTTTGTATATAACATGCTTTGACATGTCCTTTACTGAATTTTATATCTGCAGCTCTCCAACACCTTTCTGTGACCTTCCTACTTGCTCCAAGCTGCCAGAAAATGTGGGTATTCTAATTGATGTTATAGGAGAGGTACATTAGCAACCATTTTCCTTTTGGATGTTGAAATTGCTGAATATATGCCTTGTGGAAACAAGGCTTCAAGTAGAAGGCCTTATTAGCTCATTGTTCATGTCTCCATCTTGTATTTACTTGCTTAAGGAGATGGTACATTACAAAGGCCTTGTTTCGACTTTATACATTTAGCATCATCATCACAGGACGTAGAAATTGTTCCTATCAAGAATCTTATGCATTCAATGGACCACTATTTATGATTTTAACATGGGTCATTTCCTTCATTCTTTATATGCCATATGCCCTAGATGCAATGTTGAATGTACAACTAAAGAGTTGCTCAATGCTAAGTGTGTTTTCTCAGACATTTTACAATACAAGTAATAGAGAAATATTTGTGAATACAAAAACACTTTTGTCAATTTTAAAACTTCCATGGTTGTTTTCTTATATTGACATCGAATCTGATATCATCAAGAAGACAAAGTGAAAAATTATGAGTATGTTTCCTAAGGTAGGGATCAAAGCAATGAGTGAAAACATTTTTGAGGTTTTGGACTTAGCATTGCTAGATCAGATTGCTGATGTCCAAGCTGAAGATGTTGCATCTATGCCAATTCTTGCATTCAATTCTAGCTATGATGTTATTACAACCATGTGTAGAAGATTGGAGGTATTTGTTGAAGACAAATCTGACAAAGTTTGTGAAATTTTAGCTCATGATATTGGATACATTGCATGTTTATCTGCTACTCCTTTAGAAACCGATTATACAACCAAATTTTCATGTCAAATCCACAAAAATGTTATTTTGAAAGTGAATTTGGGAAACATAGATGTTCTTATATCAAGATTCTTTTGTGCTCAGTGTGATAAACAAATTTCAGCTACCTCAGGGAAAAGTGACCTTGATGTAACTTTATATCAGATATAAAGGAAATAAATTTTTAATAATACAACTGTTAGAGTTTTCTTTCAGTATTTGTCAGTCTCTCTTTTCTCGACTTATTTTTAGTGAATCATTAGAGCAAGTTTGTGTTGCTACCGTGGGAAGAATTTCTCGTCTTCTATGCCATGTAATCAAAAGTGGCCTTCTGGGAACAAAACCTTTTTGGATAAAATACCTGGATATACTTCCACTTTATGACATGAAGGTTGTGAGGAGATATTTTTTTTTGAAAATTCGTTACTTCATTGAGAATAATGTAATGGATATTTTGTTTGAAGATGATGGCGTATGCAACAAAATAAAAGAAGAAAATATGCTTGGAATATTGAAACATGCTTTGGAAACCATTGAGGATCTGGATGTATTTGAGACTTTGTTGGAAATGATAGCATAAATTATGAAAATGGGTGATGTCCATGGATAATTTTTTTTTCTCATTTTATTTATTGATTGATCAACTTAACAATTCAAATAGTTGGGTAAGAGCAACAACTTCTAGGTTAATACATAAATCTGCTAGTTTTAAATAGAAGGGAGGAATCAGATCAATCCTTTTCAAGTTTTATGGAATTAGAGATGAGCTATTTGAATACTTGAAAGAAAGTTTTGTCACACGCCTAGTTATGAGAATTGAATTTGCAGAGGACATTTTGGGTATACCAAGTGTAGATCTTGTTCAAGAGATGGTCCCTGTGGTTCTTCCAAAGCTTGAAGTTTTACAACAGAAGAATTGCCATGCATTAGCTACTTTGAATGAATTGGAAACATATTTGAATACTATTTTTCCAGTTTTGTTGTTGGAATGGTGTCACAAGGCTATATAATTTATGTTTCTTCACTCAGATAGAAAGGAACTAGTTACTGTAATGCAATTCTATGAAGCCCAGACATGATCTAATACTAGATATATTTTTACTAGAGTGTTGCCCGTTCTGCTTGAGGAGTTTATACATTTCCTTAGGGATGCACATAGTGACAATACTAATGAAAGGCTATCAAAGGTTCTAGATATGATTTAAGAGGTGGCTAGTATTATTACTAGATCAGATGATATTATATGATTTTTAAGGAATTATTGGTTTCCATTTTGCTAATTTAGGGAACAATTCCTTGTAAGAAAGGAGGAAGAGGTGAGAGTAATACTAGGTGACAAGTGGCAAGTGGGAATGTATCGCAGTGTATTTGTAAAATTCTAATTGTAACTCACATGCTTAGGATACAAACAACCACCAATGACCCCATTGATTTCTCCATCAATTACTCCATTAATTAACTTCATTATATTTTGGATTTTGTGTACTACAATATATTTGCATTTGTGGCATTCATCTCTTGTAGGCTTCCTTTTATTATTTAAATGCCACTTATATTACTTAAAGGAAAAGGAGCAATTAGGAAAAGGAGAAATTAGTCACACTTGTGATATGTGTATGCACATATTTTCTCAAGCTCCACACAGAATAAAGTTTGAGAACTACGGAAAAATATTTATGATGTTACTTGTTTACAAATTTGAGAAAGCCTCAAGGGTTACAATCAAAATATAGAAATTTTGTTTCTTGGTGGAATGTGAGACATTCTTGGATTTGTATAATGCTTCAATGCTTGTTTAGGATCTAGGTAAGTGTGAATGAATAAAAGTTTTTTGTCATCATTCTATATTGGATTCCCATTCTCTCTAAGTTATCAAAGGCAAGTTAAAACTTGATTAGACTAAGGGACAACATATTCCATTGCCAAGTTTTAACCTTACAGGGAAGTGCACTACACTTGTTTGATACTTCCACACATTTTGAGGGCATGCCAATAGAAATGTCAATGTTGTTGGATACACTGGCGTTGATTAGTTTTAGCAAAGTTCATTTTTCAAATATGTTGGTTTCATGAAGTAATATTTCCAACCAAGAGGATAAAGACTTGGCATGTCTAGGACACAGTGGTGTTATTTCTTTCCTGTATTTGTGATTTATTAGTATTCCACTACTAATAACTTCATTACGTAGTTGTCTGTTTAGTAGTATATTACAACAATGACTTGTTAAAGGAAAATTATTCTAGTTTGTTTGAACGTCATAAACTTGAAGGAAATCTAGCTTTGAATTAGAAAAATGGAATATATTCTGAAAAATATATTTTTTGATCAAATATAGGCCCGTTGCCTTATCATTTAAAAAAAACAGTCACAACAATAAACAATGATTTTGGACACGATGAATTACATAACTCTCCAGCTCAAAAACAAGTTAGCATATTCAATTTTGTGTGCATCAAATAAAAATGAATAACATTAAGCTTGTTTTGAATATTTATAGAACCATTTTAGAGATTCTAAATGGAAATTGTGTGTGCTAATCTTTCTCAATTAATTACAGGGAAAACAAGGGGCATACATAATTTGTTGGCTTATGGGAATTGGATTCCTTTTCCCTTGGAATAGTACGCTGAATATAATTTAATATTACTATATTGAAGCTATATTCTTAGTTAGTATCACAATTTACAAAGTCTTGTCTTATTCTTTTTTAGTTTCTTGTTGTAATCGTGTGTTAGAAATAATTTTCTCCACCCATTAGATTTCTACTAACCAGTTTTATTGTTGAAGTGTCACTTCTTCTTAGAGATAACTAGAGGAAACGATACAAATACAAAAGTGGAGCATGAGACATTATTAGTAGAAATTGCTAGCTCTGTTGTGTTTATTTGTGACATTTTATTTTCTTTGTTAATACAGGTCATCTGGCCACATAGTGGCCACTATTTCCCAACTAAAGAAAAAATGTTCGAGTTTTTTGCTTTTATGGGGAAAATGACATTAACAATATTGCTGATGTTGAGGTATATATCGTATAAATCCTTTATAGTCTACTTTAGTTTATATTCCAGTGTTCATTGACTTTCATATCTTATACTCTGTATTGTAACTTTTTTAATTTTGTTTTTGCAGAAAATGGACTCAGTATTGGTGGTAAGAAGTAAGGATTGAAGAAAGAGGGGAACAATAACACTGGAGTAAAAAAGATAGATATGTGTACTGGTCCAGTGGTACCCATAGAGCCAATATCCCGCATAAGACACACATATAAAGATTGATGGTCAAGTTTTTAGAGTTGGTGAATTCACTTGCAATTCATTGGTTACATAATGATAATGTTTTGAAGTGATGAACAATATTTTATCTGTCAATTGTACTCCAACCAATATTAAGTTGGAAAGTCATATTGTAATACATGACATTTTATATAATGTAATTTGTGGTTGGAATTATTTATAGTTGCACATGATATTACTTGGTATTGTAATTAACATATGTAACTTTGTGTTTCATATTAGATGAGCATGTAAATTGTATGACATTTTTTTAAAATTTAGTTGCAAAATCATACTAATTAATTTATGTTGATTAATAATGAACACATAAAATCAATCTAAAACTATTAAAATAGTAGTTTATATTGATTAATGATGAACAAAAATAAAATGAATATACGACTAAATTAGTCATTTATAATGATTATTAGTGAAATTAAATGAAATGAATATAAACTACTAAATCAGTATTTTATATAATGAATAAATGACTACTGCAAATAATAAATTTGTGACTACAAATGACGACTAAATTTTGCATATATACGACTCTTAGTAGCTAATTTACAGTATCTTATAACACGACTAAAATTTAGTCATATTTCTTTGGTCATTAATTGGTTTCAAACGATGACTAAAATTTGCATATATATGACTATTAGTAGCTAATTTACAGTATCTTATAACATGATCAACATTCTGGTCATATTTCTTTGGTCATTAATGCGTTTTCTTAGGTGATGATAAACTCATATATTTTGTTGTATACTTGGTCATTAATTGTGAAAATTAATGACCAAATAAAAGATTAAATCAACAACCAAATCAATGACCAAATTAATCACCAAATCAATGGCTAAATTAATGATCAAATCAATGACTGAATTAATGACTAAATTAATGACTAAATCAATAACCAAATTAATGACCAAATATACAACTAGACAACAAAATTGAGATAACGAATTAATGACTAAGCTAAAAAAAACCAAAAGTTGGTCACGTTATAAGATACTGTAAATTAGCTACTATTGGTCACTGACCGAAAAATAGTCATTTATATGCAAATTTTAGTCGCTTTTTTAGTAAGTAATTAGCCATTTTCTACTAGTGGTAGATAACTTGTGAAAACAAATAATATGAGGTGTGATTTTTAATCCTTATCGTTTTATTCACAAAACATTTCATTTTCTAACGCATGAACTTAGTCAAATACATAAACAACATTTACTCAAATAACAACATGAAAGTAACATTTTCTAATAGTCATGAAAATATTTTAACACAAATTAGCTATAAGGATTCCAATCAATATAGTGTAATAGTAATTTCATCTTCAAGATTTGGTTTTTGTTTAAATGAACATGATACTAAGTATTTTCATTTTCATAGTTAAAAGAGAAAACAAAATCAAAAGAAACATCCAAAATACAATCAAACAATAAAGAGAGGATATCATGGAATGGAAATTACAATTATAAAAGATTTTTTTACCTATCCACCGATGTCGTGTCTCGCATTCCTAAAACATTTTCTTGCCCAAAATAACCATGAGGTGAAATAATCACAACATTAAAAACCATAGGAATTCCTACTAAAAACATTTCCAAAGTCGATGGCTCAAGTGGCTAAGCGATCTCTAACAGCAAATGAACCATATCCAAGACGTGATATGCATTGTTTCCCCATCCTTTTTCCAATCACATTTCCTGTAACCTACAACATAGTCAAGTAACAATCAAACAAATACATTGAAATTTGTTTTTATCTTTTATATCTATAAAATTTGAATACATATTTGTTTCTGTTACAACTCTGTTGAGACCACCTACTCTACAGTCAAAAAGAGAAAAGGAGCCATTACTCATACCTACCCATGGTCACTTGTAGGCATGATAGAAGAATATGTTGAGCCATTGATTAGAATTGCAAAAATATTGAGGAAAGACAATTCATTATCTAGTTAACTAATTGCACATTGAACCCTATATGGATGAGTAGCCCTAAATAAAGCTGTTTTTCTCTATCATATGCCTTGGAAAGACAAAATCACTAACATTGCTTGTATTTTTTTGGTTTGATGTTATAAATTCCTTCTTGGGCTACTCCTATTCCATAATGGATTTGTTTCCCAGGAAGGATGAAAATTTGTTCTAATGACACAGAATCAGCTTAGTGGATTTTGACCCCACATACACTAATTTTTGCAATGATTTTGTAGATGCAATTACATAGTGATATGGGTCTGAAATAATCTCATTCTTGTCTAATTTTCTGGATTAAAGCCTGAAATGTTGAATTGAAAGCTCCCAAATCCTGCATGTGTATTTTAATTTGTCAGGAATTCTTAGTTGCTATGTTTGAAGGAAGTCATAGAACCCCTAGAAGAATTATATTGTCCTGTGAAGTGGCTGAGGGTTCTTATACTTTTGGAAAAAATGCAAAATTGTTTGTAATTCTTCCTTTGATATTTGATCCATCAATGCCTCATTACCCACCTCACCTAAAAAACTAGGAAATATGAAGTCATCTTTAATAATCTCTCTTAAATTCATTCTATCATCGTCTTTATAAATTCCCTCAAAATGGTTTTTTGATGATCAAATTGCTCCTCGAGATGAGACACCTTCTCATGAGGAAAAGTTCGTTGATAAACACCATCTTGAGGAAATTGTTCATTATAATTATGAGATGTTGAAGAGAGAAAAGATTGGCTATTTAGTAAAGGCTATGCACAAATGTTAGTGATTTGGTACAAGGAAAGACAGGGGTAGTAAGAGAATTGTGGAGATTCCCTACAACTATTTTCCAAATGTGACACGTGAGGACATATTCTTATTAAAAAACTATATTTGAGAACGTGCACCATTTTGAAGGCAAGACTATTTTGGATGTAGGTGCAAGAAGTTTGACGCAAGCTCCTGCACCCGACCCGACAGTCCACCTACTTACCTATGATTACTATCTATGCGCTTCCCTATATTGGTACCTCGAAAGCGGCCTCCCTGTCCATGTAGTTCTTGCACAGCATCTCGATGCACTTCCTCTATTTTCTTGGGGCCCTCAACTTTCCACCTTTGTTGTCATCCATTCCTTCTCAGATCAATCAAATCCTTCAACATGAACCTCAACCTATAGGGAAGCCCTTGGGTATTGGACATTTTTGTCATGCTATCAAAATAAGCATCAATATGTTCCTTAGCCTTTGAATGGTCAATCATATGACCAATAGTGCTCATCAGTTTGCACAAAGATTCAATATTTTCGTCCTTTTCATGCTGAAATTCACCAATTAATTTCCTGATGAATGCATGCATAATTCTTTCAGTCAACATACTTTATTTATAAAGCTCACCAATAAACCTTATATTTCCTAGCATTCGTTGTTGTGCTGCAACCTTCTTCTCCCGTATTTCTTCTACTGAAAGGATTTTTTCACCATCCTCTTCTTCTTTCTTAGCCTATGCCTCTTCTCTTTCATCTTTTTCAAATTCTTCCTGACATTTCATCAAAAGTACTCGCTTGAAAACAACCTTCTCATTATCTTCATTAAATTCCGATAATCCTGCAGCAAGCTGAAAACATAATTTTGCATACATTTCACAAAAAGTCAGCTCCAACAAGGAATTGTCAAATATTTGAGATATTATACCATGAAGACATGATGCAGAGTCAACGTTCACTTCTTTGATCTGTTCAAATTTTTTTTCAAAGTTTTTCGGCATTAATTTATTATGGATTTAATTTGTCATTTTTTCAACTGATCCTCATCAGAAACTTACCCACTTCATATCGGTTCTCCGATTTATGAATTGTGGGAAGAGAAGGCTGTGGAGGAGGAATCAAACCCTTCTTAAAACCAAAAGCACGCTGCCACCTATCAGCATCAAAATTATTTCTCACTAGTCCAACTTTTGGAAATGGTGCTTGCACATAAGGCCCTCCAGGAAGGATGCCATTCATACTCATTTGTGTTGCACAAATATTTCTTGCAAAGCCAATATTATAACTTTGGCCTAGTCGAAACACAGAAGAGGAACCACTTAGACCCGCATCCATTCGCATATCATAGCTAGCAGAAAAAGCATCCACTGGCTTGGCCCATCTATCATCATCCAAACTGGCCATATTTCTCCCACGACGTTCAAGTAGATAATTCCCACTCGGCTGACTTTCAAGACCTCTTGCAGTGCTTGCTAATGCATCAAACTCTCTACAAGACTTGCAAGTGCTTGGGAATTTCCAAGTAATTCAACAGTGTCTGGACAAATTTCAAAATGATTTGGTAGATCTTTGCACTGATCCTTGATTGTAAAAAAAAAATCACTGGAGTACTTTCTGTCTCCTGAACATTTAGCAACTAAAATAGCTACTTGACTCATAGGAGTTGAAAGCTCAACTACATCTCCCCTGTCATCCACTTCTTTCAGGACTTTCTTCTCAGGCTCTTCTGAATAATTCTTACTCTTGACAACATCGTTTACTACTTTGGATGGTTCTGTAAGGTTCACATCTTCCTTCTCCTCTTGAACCTTATAAGCATTATATAAATCACCAGTGGGAGCTGCAACATTTGTCTTACTGAAAATTTTTTCTTTTTCTTCTTCTTGTTGACAACTACCTTGGCAGCATCATCAATATTTGCAACATTATTCTTCATGACAACATTGGAAGAAATTTTATTCTCCTTTTATGAAACTGCTACCCAAAATGCTAAAACTTTTGGTGCCTCTAAGCTGGTTCTTGTGTCAAAGAAACCTCCAGAAAATGCACCAGCTGGAAAAAATGTCCATTTCTACAGTACTGAAACAAAGGAGGTGGTGATTTCTTGCCCAAATCATATTATTATCCTCTAATTGTGGGCCTATCCATACACTCAAACATGAGATCCACATCAGGTACCAAACCAAGATACTGTTCCAGGAGCTACACTAGTCCCCAAATTGTAAACATTGTTATAGAGGGTCAAGGAAGCCCATCCTTAGCTGAAAGGAGGCTAACCATATTAGATGGTTTGTAGGATATCTAACTTACAATCGAGGAGAGTACAAAAGTGTTCAACCAAATTTTCATGTCCCTACAACAACACTTTGTAAATATCCCAAGTAGTAACCGAACTTCGTAGTGCCAAAATTCCTTCTATGTCAGCTGGAGAAACCAACCCTATTACTTTAGCATCAATGCTAGCAAACTTCTCTTTCATCCAAAAATATCTACTTAAAGTAGAGATGATGTTGGCAATCAACCTTTTGATGCAATATCTCAAATTGCATAAGCATTTTTTAGGCATGCTGCTCAGATGAGTAGTTATAACTTATAAAGAGTCTAGACATGCATTTTGGTGCATTTTCATGTGTTATTTTGAAATAAACTTACAGTCAGAATTAAAGCTCTCCCACCTGCTTATCTTGGATCTTACTAATGAGACCCTTTCCAAACTGATTCATGAAATCTACAAGTGGTAAGTGAGCACTATTATAGACAATTTTAGATATTTCTAAAGCATATCAGGGCAGGAATTTCTTGTTATATTTGAGAGTAACTATTGGTGTTCATTCAACACATGACGCAGAGGTAGTTGGAGATAATCAAGATAACGATGTTACAGTGCTATGGATTAATGTGCCAAAATATAAATTAATACCCATGGCAGTTGAAATTTTTGCAAATCTTTTTGTAGGAAAAAAAGTGTATGCAATTGGGAATCCATTTGGTTTGGATCACACCTTGATGATTGTTATCATTAGTGGGCTTTCCAGGTAGATAACTTCAGCTCCAACTGGCCATCTAATACACAATGTGATTCAAACAGATAGTAAAGGACCATTGGAGGTCCTCTTCTTGATAGTTCAAGAAATTTGATTGGCATAAACACTTCTATGTACTCTCCATTGGGAGCATCACCTGGTGTGGGCTTTTGAATTCTAGTAGATTTATAAGTGTCATTGTTGATCAGTTAGTAAATTTTCGGAAAATTACTTGGCCCATTTTGGGTACTAAATTTGCATTAAAGTTACTAAAGTAGATCTATACGTGTCACTAAAGTTATGGTGCTTGATGGTCCTGTAGATGGACCAACTGGAAAATCTGGATTGAAAACAAAAAGTTGAGATGCTTATGGCCGGCCTGTTTTGGGAGACATCATTACAACTGTAAATGGGAAGAAAGTATGCAATGGAAGTGATCTCTATAGAGTACTTGACCTAGTAGGTTTTAAGGTAAGAATTTTAGTTCCTCAAGGGTGGGGTCCTTCAGCATAATTGCATCTACCTTGGTCCTATCATCCAAAAGAAAATTTTAATCAACAAAGAGTAAATATGTCAAGTTTAGGGTAATTCCTATTTGTATATTTGTCAAGCTTATAGTTCTTTTTGACTCTGTTATAACTCTGTTGAGATCACCTACTCTACAGTAAAAAATAGTAGAGGAGCCATTAGTCATACCTACCCATGGTCTCTTATAGGCATGATAGAAGAATAGGCTGAGCCATTAATTAGAATTGCAAAGATATTGAGGAAAGATAGTTCATAATCTGGTTAACCAATTGCATATTGAACCATATATGAATGAGTAGCCCTAAATAAAGCCAATTTTCTCTATCATATGCCTTGGAAAGACAAACTCACTAACATTGCTTGTAAATTTTTGGTTTGATGTTATAAATTACTTTTTGGGCTACTCCTATTCCGTAATGGATTTTTTTTCCAGGAAGGATGCAAAATTGTTCTAATGACATGGAATCAACTTAGTGGATTTTGACCCTACATGCAATAATTTTTGAAATGATTTTATAGATGCAAATACATAATAATATGGATTTGAAATCATCTCATTATTGTCTAATTTTTGGGATTAAAGCCTGAAATGTTGAATTAAAAGCTCCCAAATCCTGCTTGTGTATTTCAATTTGTCAAAAATTCTTGGTTTGTTTGAAGGAAGTCATAGAACCACTAGAAGAATTCTATTGTCCTGCGAAGTGACTGAGGATCCTTATACTTTTGGAAACAATGCAAATTTTTTTGTAATTATTCCTTTTGTATTTGATCCATTAATGCCTCATTACCCATCTCCCCTACAAAACTCGGGAAATATGAAGTCATCTTTAACTATCTCTCTTAAATTTATTCTATCATCCTCTTTATAAATTACCTCAAAACGGTCGGTTCATGAGCAAATTGCTCCTCAAGATAAGACACCTTCTCATGAGGAAAAGTTCGTTGATAATCAACATCTTGAGGCAATTGTTCATTACAATTATGAAATTTTGAAGAGAGAAAATATATGTTGCTTAGTAAAGGCTATGCACAAATGTTAGTGATTTGGTACAAGGAAAGACATGGGCAGCGAGGGAATTGTGGATATTCCCTACAACTCTTTTCCCAAATGTGACATGTGAGGATGTATGCTTATTAAACAACTATATTTGAAAACATGCACCATTTTGAAGGAAATACTATTTTGGATGTAGGCGCGGGAAGTTTGATGCAAGCTCCTGCACGCGACCCGACATCCCACCTGCTTACCTATGACTATGATCTATGTGCTTCCCCACTTTTCAACTGCAGTTGCTCCAATTCTCGGTCGGATTGTGCCTGAAGCCCCATCATTGCGGCTTCAACTATGCTACTTGACCATGTGTAGTGGCTACTAAACTTGCAATGACACAGGTCTAGCTAGCTCTGATAGCACTCCTCCATCCACAAACTATGCTGACAATTGCCCTTCTATCGATCATTTGTGTGTCTTTTCCCCAGTGATTTCTCAACAATTGAGTGGTGCCAACTAGTGTAGCCCGTGTTGCTTCCTTCTTAGTGAGTTGCCACCTTATGCTTCTTGTGGTTATGTTTTTGTCAAGTGCAGACTTGCATGCAGGCCACAGTTCTTCCACCAACAACTCTTGACCATACCTTCCCACCTCTCCTGGAAAAATACACTCAAAAATACGTGCTTCTTTGAGGTGATACTAGTAGATCCTTTTCTACCAACCGAAATGTCGGCCACCCCTTCTTTGCACAGTTTTCTTTCCCTATTGGCAGAAGGGTTTGACCCTTATTTCAACCAATTTGGTTTTGCCATGACTGACACAGGCTTGTCACTTATGGATCATTTATTCAACCTCTATACAACATATAAACTAATATATATGACCCTTTTATATATAAACTAAAAAAAACTAACAATTGCTTCAGGGCATTATACGATCGATTTACTTTGGTCCTAAAAGAATTGCTTTTACATGATCAAAATAAAACAAGTTTGGAACAAACGAGTTGGGAATGTAATATATGTTTATATATATATAAATAAATTTATAAATAAGCTAATAATACATTATCTTGCAAGAAAAAAGGGAATAAGACCCATACATGACAAAAGTAGGTTCTTATCAGTTAATGCAAAGCTTAACAATGCCTGACACAGGGCAAGGTTGTTCGAAAATATAAAATAGGATAGGTTAAAAAGCTAATAGGTTGTGTAGAAGTAATATTTTAGAGCCTTGTGTTTACTTCAAGTATATCAGACCTCCTAGTTTGGTACTATCGGAAATATATTTGAGCAAAAACTTAAAACTGTGAAGTTTGCCGGCTAGTTAAATTTTTCTACATATGCCTCACATCATCAACCATGACATCCACTATAAAACAAAAATTTCCTAAAAAATAAGGAAAGACTCCAATGATGAATGAACCAAATCATCATATGCTGAAATGGGTAGAGCCCAACATGCATAGTGCAGTAAAATATGTGCATATAAATGTGTGTTAGTAGCATCCTAAATAAAATATACCCAAGAATAACCAGCTACTTTGATTAGGGAAAAGTATAAATTTAAAGATAAAAGAGGTTACGAGATCCCTTGCATACACCTAACAAGGTGTGCATGAAAGAAGGGTTTGAAACTCTAAAATGAAGATGATATAAAAACCGTAGTCTTGCAACCCTTCGGAAATGCCATTGGCCATTAGTCTAATAGATTGACTAATTAACCCAAAAAATTCCTTCTCTAAGCAATTCCCTTGATCAAAATAGTAAAAATTGAGCCTTACTTGAAAGCTCTAAAAGGAAGAAACCTTAGAAAAGATGATTTTGAACCACTTCTGGATCAGCATTGCAGTGTGCCATTGAAGATGGGTGAAACCCAAGGAAAAAGTTTAGAAAAATGTCGAAGAAATAAGATAATCCAAAGAGGCAAGTTCACACCTACTCTGATACCATGTTGAGATTGCAAGAGATAAACAAGGATTGAATGTAAACAACAATAAATAAATAAAAAAAGGCATAAACACAAAGAGGAGAGAAGATGAATCCATGAACATGAGAAACATGACATGTAGGTCCCCATAAGCTAAAGAATCACATAAGACAACACTTAGCTCATGAAAAATTAATTTTCGATGAAAATAATGATGACAAAGCTAGTAATAAGGACATCACCAAAGCCCAAGAAGATTTTGGAATGTTAATAGTGAGGACATCTTGAAAAATTGAGGATAGATGTAGAGATGGCTAGTGGGGTGCTAGCTCCAAGGAAGTTGAATATGTTGGACTTAGCCTAAAATAGTATATATTGAAAAAATACAATAAAATGTTGTGTTTTCACATTTGTAGACTTATAGCTTTGATTACATGTAAGGTTGGCATGAGGCCACAAGTGAATATTACACCATCATTTCAATATTTTATAGGTATTACAAGTCTCATGGAATTCACAGAGAAAGAAATGTTGCAAAGGAAGGATAGATGTAGAGATGGTGAGGAGAATGATAAAAGGCAAAATCTATCAAATACTTTTTAAGTTGAAGCAATTAGTACACCAGTGTATTTTTTTGATAGAAATACAATGAAGATTGCAAGGGATGTTACACCTAAAGAAGCATGAAGTGATGAGAAACTGGGGGAGAGTCATCCCAAGGTGTTTCTTTGCAATGTCTGTGTACTTGTTTCTCAAAAAAGTCCATAAGCACAAGGATAAAGGTTAGCAGTATTTTTTATAAGGTACAATGGAGAGTCTATGGGATATCAAATTTTTTATTTGGAAAAAGATATACTCAGCAGATATTTTATATTTGAGGACGACTATATGTAAGGTAATTCAAATGAAATTGAAGTGCCATGGCCTATTGAAGAAAGAGGTAAAAATGTAGCAGAAGAAAGCATTCTAAGTTAGGAACAAATGAGCAATCAAGAATCTAGTGATTATGAAGTCAATGATTTCAAAGCTAGTACTAAGGACATCACCAAATCCCAAGAAGATTCTAGAATTTTAATAGTGAGGACATCGTCAAAGCCCAAGAATATTCTGGAATGCTAGCAGTGACAACATCATCAATGCCCAAAAATATTCTAGAATGTTAGCAGTGAGAACATCATCAATGCCCAAGAATATTCTGAAACAACATTTGTGTATCTCAAAGCTATAGGAAATACCTGAAAGAAATAAAGGAAGCAAGAAGTCAAGAATATTGCAACAGTTTGCTTTATAGTAGTTATATATGGCTTTGATCGCAAATTCACCACAATTATGGTAGAATGTGATTCAATGCACATGGAAAGAAGAATGGGACAAAGTAACAGAGGTGGAATGTGATTCCATACAGAGAAATGAAACACCGGAAATTGAGGATATGCCTAAAGGAAAAAGTGCAAATGGTTAAATGGATCTTCAAGGAAAAGTGCAAAGAAGATGGCTCAATTGACAAACACAAAGGAAGACAGTGACAGTAGCATTACTATTTCCTTCTATTGAGGTGATAGTCAAGTCACCAGTCCTCCAAGATCATAAAAGACCGCCTATTCTTGTTCTTGTCATTTGTCCTACTAGGGAACTTGCAAGTCAAGATGTTGCAATGTACTCCTCTTCTCCTACTATGTAATGACTCAATGAGACATCACATCATCTAATGAATTAATGAATCCACTAGAAATGCTGCCACAAAAATTGTTCCTGTAAACTAAACATTTGGAAATGAATAGGAAATTGTGTATATTCATTATGAGAGGAAGTAAATAATGATAAAAACTTCAAACATGTTAAGAGGGAATGCTACTGAAGCATTTTTTTTTTGGAAAAAAGTAATGCTGGATCACAATCATCCTTAAAAAAAAAAAAAAGTACAGGTATATGCATTGTTTTGATAGGGTTTGAAACTGAAGGCATCAATTACAACACTTCTGGAACAGTAGATTTCCAACTATGCATGTTTACCAGCTTGCCTATAGATATTAAGAGCCTTAATAGCATCATGGTGTTGCATTTCAAATAACTACAGGTAAACAGTTGCAGTCATCGGTAGCTACAAATCAGGGATGTAGTTTTCTAAGGAAGAAATTGATGCTTCACGCAATAAGGTTAATTCAACCTTAATGAAGAGTTCATAAACAACGAGTAAAAGTTAAGGAGTTCGTGATGAAAAGTCAAGAACTACATAGAAATGGCTAAATGTGGGTAAGGATTTCATGATTATGTATTAAGCCTTTCTGAGGAAAAAACTCTCAAATGAATGTTGTCAAACCCCCAATGCTAAACAAGCCAGTAATGTGTAGTGGGGACTGATTCCAAAATTCTAGAATTGTATGACTGTAAAAACTAGATATGTTTTTTAATGTTGATGAAGAGCAGGATATTTCTTAGATTCAGAGAGGAAAATATATAACAATTACCATATGACTTCTGCATTGGTGTGCTTGTCTACTTATAGTCATCGGGCTACCCAGTTTTCCTTTGACACCATATATAACTTTTGAATATTTAAGAAAAAAGAATTAAATATACTTAGGTCAATTCATTTCCCACTTATCAACATACACATACTCATCCACTTTCCCAAAGTATATGTTTGTTCTAAGTGCTATTGTGCATGGTTATTACCTTGGCATAATTCATATTTAAGTTCATTATTGACATTTAATAGGTTTGTGTAGTTGTTCTGCACTCAATATCAAACATGGGAGGCATATCAAACCTACTTCTAGATATCAAACTGGGAAATTATAATGCTTGAGTTTTTCATATGTCTGAGTTGTAATATTAAACCTACAGATGATTGAATTCTTCGGTTGCTCTGATTTGCAAGGTTTAACAGGTTCCTTTGGAAACTTAACTAATCATTTGCTTGTCCACCTGCTCCCATTTGGAGAGGTTTCCATATTCCTAATTTCTGCATTTAAAAAGAAAATCGTTGGAAATACTTTCATTCGGTATTCTAAGGAGCTTGAAGAAATTGGAGCTCAAATTTTGCTTGATTCCATTAGAATGTTGATTCTCAATAAAGGATTTTTAGCGAAGAAACCCGCCATTCAAAAAAAATGGAGGTGAATTGAAACTTTTAGCGATTTAAAATACTCTTCTGAAGCATATCATATTCCAAAGATGTTTTCTTCAACCTTCAAGATCTTGAAATTAAGAATTGTAACTGTCTGGTAGGTTGGAGCATTTCCAACGACTCTGATAATCCTAAAAGTGGAGACCAGTGCACATTGACGAGAGTAAGAGGGCTTCCTAGTGTTTCAAAACTTCAAATGTTGAACACTCGCTGATGCATAGATTTGGAGGAGCTGCCAAGTATTAAAGCAATGGTGAAGAGCTTACGGGGTCATTTGAGAAAGTTTCGAAAGCCGATTATTAGCTGGAGCATGAATTGCAGAATTTTATTTTCAAAGAGAATCTTCTGGAAATTATGGATTTAATGTATTTTTTTCCAAATAGATGTTTTTTGATACTCTTTCCTATATCATAGATGGATGCCATCCCTATATTCGTTACTCTATGGATGCTATCCCTATATTCATTTCCCTTTTTCTATAATCATGGATGTAACCCCTATATTCATTTCCTTGTATTCTTCCCTATATTCCCCTATAATCATAGATATCAACATGGATGGATGGCATCCCTCTCAAGCCGGTTTGGGAGCCTAATCCAGGAATTTGAACCAAGCAGTTGTTAACCCATCCCCAAACCCTTGGGAAACCCACGGAGTTCAAACTAGGCAATTCAAAACAGGCAGCTGCTAGCACAAATCTAGCCAAATGCCCAGCTACACTGATAAAAAATGTCCAACAACATCGATTAAACTAACCCCTTGAATTTAATAATTTAATGTATAATTTATTTAATAGAATGTAATGTATAATTTATTTTATATATTCTATTAGATTTCAATTCATTTGTGATGGCTTATAATCTAGTGAACAGAATGTTTATCGGGCGAATAATTCCTTACTTGGTTTTAAGTTATTAAGGGGAGAGAGTTATGATTGTTCCACACACACACACACACACACACACACACACAGACATATATATATATATATATTATCGTACCGAATGTTGTATGGATGTGCTTCTTTGATAGTTAAAGCTCCGATCGGAATGTTGTTTTATTGGATTACGATTTGAGAGCTACAGTTTTCAATGATTTAAATAATATACCCTATCCTATAAGTAACTATTGATTTTAACATATAAATAATTTTGGCCATATTGCCCCTATCAATCGGGGCCAAAAGCAGACAGTAGATCTTCAACCGCTCTGCTCTATTAGAAGCTGAAACAAACCTTGGACATTAGTCCCCTGTAAAAAATGAAAGATTCAACATGCCCATGCCTTTTATAGCTTGCTTCATTGAATGTGCCTGCTAACCCCTCGAGTGACACTACCCATCCTTGATGCTGGTCAGTTGGAATGCCTCAGCAATTCCTCCTCCAGCAAATTTTTTAGATAGATATAGTGGCAGCGTAATATTTAGACTAGAGGGTTTTCAACAAATCGAATGATCGTTATAACAAATACCTTTAATATTCTAATTCAATTTCCAACTTCTCTCATGGTGGAATTTAGGCTGGTCATCCTCCTAAATAATTCAATATAAACATCATTGAGAACATAACCTGTGACCTTCATGTCAAAGTCCAATATCTCAAACCTCCTATAGATTTCTTGCATTTTTAATGCAATCTCTCTCCTATTTATTTACCTCAATCCAGCTACGTCCAGGTGTGTGTTTCTTTCATAAATTTAGCTTTCATCATTTTCCGCACTACCTTCCACCTGCTAGTTGTAGCGTAGATGCTTGATAGAAGCACATAAGGTGCAGGATTTTTAGGGTCCAACCTAAAAATGTGTTCTGCCATATACTCTCCTAGCTCTAGATTTTCATGTGTTCTCAACAAGCAAACATATCCATATAGAAGCATCAGCTTTTATTAGAATTTTATTAGCAAACATATCCATTTTCCGAAATTATATGTTTGTTCTAAGTGTTATTGTGCATGGTTATTACTTTGGCATAATTCAGATTTAAGTTCATTATTGACATTTAATAGGTCTGTGGATTTATTCTGCACTCAATATCAAACATGGGAGGTATATCAAACCTATTTCTAGATATCAAACCGAGAAATTATAAAGCTTGAGTTTTGCATATGTCTAAGTTGTAATATTAATATGTTGAGCATTTGGGTTCGCAATAAATGCACTGGGAATTGGCAATCTCAAGGTGAATGTGTCCATATTCAATGTATACAATGCACCATCACACACAGTTTGAATGAATTAACCCATCTCCACCTGACTTCCACATTGCAGCTTGATTCGAGATCTAGTCAAGAGAAAATATTATAAAATTGATAATAAATAAGAAATACAGGAGAATCAGCCAAATCAAAAAAAATTATTTCTAGGTTTTGTCAAGGGGGAATATTAACCTAGCACACACTAGGGTCAATCAGTATTGAACCTAGCTATTGTGAAGCTAGAGATTGCATAGGCCTTAGTTCCAATATCTAATATGATGACCATTTGGGTAAACTCAAAAAATGTACTATAGGTTGGCAACTTCAATGTCCATATCATGACAAGGGTTAGACAGACATATGCCAGTATTCCTACTCAATGTGCTCAATGTACAGTCTAGATTCAATGCACTATCAGCCCCACCATCGCCCTGGTTGTAAAATTCCTTGCAATAGATTTATGGGTTTATGTGAAATTTTTGTTCATATCTGTGTCAAACAATTTGTCTGGGTGCACTATCAACCCCACCATCGCCCTGGTTGTAAAATTCCTTGCAATAGCTTTTTGGGTTTATGTGAAATTTTCATTCATATCTATGTCAAAAAATTTGTCCTCTAGGCGCTTTACTAACAATTTTAATTTAGAAGATACTCATATTAAATGACATGCACCGAAAATAAACCACCCAAACTTCAAAATGACATATTCCAAGCATAAGATTCACACAGGGTTGCCAAATATAACTCAGAGATAGGAGTACTGAGTATTCATATTAATTCGTAGAATGACATCCACTACAACCAGAAGACTACCAATATTTTATGCTGTCAATAAACAATTGTAAATAAGGGACATTGACTATAGAAACCCGGGACTGGTGTGTTCCTTTTCCTGGTTTCCAGATGACTGTTTCACAAGCAATGAAGAGTCCAGAAGTTCATTTTATGCCCAGATGCTTGCATTCACCCATACCAGAAATAAGGAACTCATGTTTCCCTTAGTGAGCAGTAGTCAATACATGAGTTAGTGATTCCACAACCTCTGGATAGTGTAAAATCAGACTCATTTAGCTTATACACAGCCTTCAGAGAGTAATTTGTTTGGTCGTTGCAAGGGTGCACAATAGTTTTTATACGGTTAGGAAACTCGTGCTAATCAATATGATTACTTAGCCCTTCTTAGCATATTCGTCTAGCAGATGGAATATGGAATATCAGCCCTCGAGCTCAGGTATATGCGGCCCAACAACTCCAACCAGAACTGAGAACTTGTAAATGTATGTCTCAGCTAGTAAAAGAATGTAGCTCGACCAGAAAAATAAAAGGGGACTCATACAGTGAAATATTAAAGTTTCATTTATATCCCTTATAAACTCATACGATGCCACCCAAAAATTTGAGGTGCTGCAGATTGGTAGTCGTGCCTATTTCTTCTTCACACTGAACCAAAAAGGAGTAGACCCGGCTCCCTTTCCCTTGGTTTTTGAAGAGGGGAGGGATGCAAATAGAATCCCTTCTCTGTAATGACCCTCTCCTCCTGTGAAATCGAAGATTCATCGCATGAAGTCGAATTGGAGGGGAAATCAAAGGGGTCGAAGTGGAGAGGCGTCACTGGGATGAGAATGAGTGATGGGAGATGGAGCATGCTGGGTGACATGATTTCAGGCATCAACAATGCCCTAGTAGATATCCTTTCATTTAGATTGAGGTAGAGAGAATTGATCCCCAGACCTATCTGCAGATTTCTCAAATTCTGATGCCTTTCGTGCAGCTTGAAGGCGAGTTTTAGAGTACCCACTTTGATTCTGGGAAGTGAAATATTTACTGCAGTTTCTATCCCTTAGAAACTCATACGATGCTTCCCGGCACTCAAAATAAAAAATTTGAGGTGCTGAATGTTACCGCCACTCAAAATAAAAAATTCGCAAAAATTCGAGGCGCTGAATATTGCGACACTCAAAATTCAAAAATCAAAATTCGAGGCGCTAAATATTGATAGAGGTTTGGTAGAGGTTAAGTGATTGGTTCATTTTTTTTCTTAATTCAGGTGTTATTCCTGGATCGTGTTGTGGCCTCACTAGTGTCTAATTAAAAAAAATTAACAAAAACAAAAAATATATAATTAACAGAAAAAAACAAAACAAAAAAAAACCCAGGAAGAATTAGATAAACCCAATCAAAAGAATTAAGTTCTAGATCATGTCAAATGGAATACTAAACTAGCACAAACTCATCTAACCCCAACTATTCCAATCAATACTAAGCTCAACTATTTTGAATATTGAGTTTTGCATATGACTAAGTTCCAATATTTGATATCTTAATGATTAGGTTAAAGTTGAGAAATGCACCATAGATTGGCAACCTCAAGTTGACTACCATAAAGACATTTAGACTATGCAATTATTTAATTTGATGATTTTAGTCTTTTGGAAACTACATGTAGTATTTTTGGCTCAACGGTGTCCATGCAATAAATTCTTGTTGAGCAAGATCCATATTACTATAAATTAGATTTGGTGCTTGTAGGTATTTGTATGTTCTATGGGGCTTGGATATAGCCAATATGTATGTCTTTCTAAGGGAAACAAGAGATAGAGACTATGAAGATTTGATTGGAGGAATGCATAAAACACTGATATTGAAAGGGATCGTCATTGATGGAAGTGAAAATATTTTGAGTCCTACGAGTTATGGAAGTGAAGATGTTTTTCCTTAAGAAAGTCCAAATATAGTGTCTGTTATTGTAAGTGATGATAAATAAGAATTCAACAACCAATAAATAATTGCATCTCTACATTGCTTTGAGGGATAACTTTGCATCCTATCATATGTAGTTACTTCTCATTGTCATAAGTGATGATAAAGAAAAATTCAATAGCCAAAAAATAATTGAATTTGGATGGAGAGCTAGTTTATTGTATGTAGTTACTTCTCACTATCATCGCTTTTTTGACATTGTACATATGTGCATGAAGAAAAATAAAACCAATGATATATACTTCAAAGGAATTGTGAAATAAGTCTAATATTGATGAGAAAATTAGAACTTATGTGGATAATAAAAAAGCCCAATTTTGATCTAATGTAATAATTCCATCTGTAATATAAATGACTTCACTTAAATTCCCTTGATAAAGTTTCACACTTTTGTCAATCAAGCAAATCTAAAAGTGAGGGACACATGGTTCATCAATTACCCTTACTGACAACATAAATAAAAAACTAGCATCCATAATTTTACCACATAGGTGCATAAACTCAAGGGTACTAGTGTGCCCAAGTAGTCATAATAGAGGTGGGGAACATGATACAATTTTGAAATGGTAGATCATAGCTGACAAAATAAGTAAAAAATTTCAATGGGACCATGTTTATCTAGTGAATATGGTGGCATGTCATTAGGCCAACCATCAAGATTCACTTCTTCACGGGCATAAATAAGAGGTTTGGGAGAGGTGCAATTTATGGGTTAACCAAAAACTAAGTGTGATGCATCCTTCCAAGTCATTTCTCCCACAAGTGATGGCACCCGACATCTTAGGAAGAGTTGAAATGAAACCTTAAAAAATTATTGATACACACCCACAAAAGGAATAACATAGCATTTATTGCAACATTCACTTGTCATTTACCCTAAAAGAAACATGGAGAGAATGATAATAAGTGTCACTGATCTATCCCTCTTGCATGCACAACTTCTCTACTCAATCAACTGCCAATCTATGAGGCCTTGCTAATAGAAACAAGAAAATGTAGAAATAAATGAAAGATAGAAGGATAGCTAGAAGAATGAGAATGAGCATACCTATGGAGTTGGGGTTCACATCTCCATTATCATTGGGATGGACTTGGGTTTCGGGCTTCTTGTCACGATCCATTAATCATGAACACCTGCCACCACTTTTCACAAAACCTCCTTCTTTATCTCTTTTCTCCTAACTTCTTTTATTACTAGGGACAACCAAAAATGTAGATATATATCTATAGCAACAATAGGCACCGAGGACATCAGAAAATTCCTCCCTCGCTCACGTTTTCCACTTTTTTTCATTTGAATGCCTATTAAATAGAAATCTTGAATATGTTGAACACCTGCCACAACATTTCATAGAACCTCCTTTTCTATATATTTTCTCATGACTCCTATTTCCAGGGACAACCCAAAATGTAGATATATATATGTAGCAGATATAGGTGCCAAGGACATTAAAAAAATCCTCCCTTGCTCACGTTCTACTTTATTTTCATTTGAATGCCTAGTAAATGGAAATCCTGAACACTATGACATTTCAATGGGGGAACTTGTTATTTTGGTCTTTTATGGTTTTTAGTATGTGCTAGTTGTTGGTCTAATAGAGGTGCATGAAGGTGGTATTAAAGGAGGTATCGCTGGCGGTGGTAGTGCTTCTGTGTGGAATTCTCCATTTCTGGTGCTTGGTCTGGAAATTGGTGTGCCTGGTGGTTTGGTGGGTGGTTCTTGGTGTCTAGTGGTGATAGGAGAGTCACCTTGGAATACATAGAGTCGATATCCTAGTGTGGGTTGTGTGAAGCTTCTTGGGAAGTGTCAGCTTGGGGTGTTCCTCTCGCCTTCTCCTTCTCGAGTTATTCGGGTTATTTCCGAGTTTCCAAACTAGTGGAAAAATAGTAGTTGGGACATAGTGTGTGGTTTCCTGAGGAAATTTAAGGGTGAAGAGAGATCTAGTTTTTGGGTGTGGTGGTAGGGGAAATTTCTAGTAGACCAGAATTTGATAACGGTTGGAGATGACCCTCCTGGTTTTATCACAATGCGACCATCCTCACACCGCGGGAAATCCTCACCCCCGGCCAAGCAAGGATCTGTTGGCTCAGATGATGTGGAAATAGTGGTGGTAGGATCAGAGCGCGCCGAGGTGGTAATTCCGTCGGTCACTCCCAGATTGCTGGTGTGGGAATGCAAGGTAGTCATGGTGGAGGAAAACATGCCTCCCGTGGTGGCGGAAGTGTAAGGTCAAAACAAACGCAGCATTGGGGTGGTGGAAAGCAAAGAGGAACAACTAAATGGTGAACTTGTAGGTGTGTGGCGCCCGACTTGCGATAAATTCAACATTTTTTTCTAGAAAACTGTCGGGACCTAATTCAAACTCTGATAGATTGGGTGGACACAACAGAATGGGTTCGTAGGGAGGAGCATGTTGAGTTTATGGCGACTTTGGATAGGATGCACTACTTCCAGTGCCAGGTCAGGGAGCGAGTATTGCTGGTGTTCTAGCAAGGCCAAAATCACCTTGTAGAAAAAGTGGGAAAGTTGGACACTTGGCTCGCACACTTCGAAGGGCACATCCATTGCAACTTTCGTCCACCACCCCGTCTAGGAACAACCCTGGAAAACCCAGCTTCCATTACATCGGATGACTAGTATTCTCTCATGTGTTTTTTATGTATTATATGTATTTTGGTGTCTTTGACCCTCTCATTTATGAATGTTGTCCTTAGCCTCATTTTTTTACTTTTGTCACTTGTTGAAAATATTGGTCAACCAACCTAGTCGGGGTGAGACCACCTGTTTTTTTCTTTGTTTCTTGTACATATTTTTCACCATATGAATGAATATCGACTTACAAAAATAAATGTTATGTTTATCTATTCATTAAATGTAAATATGAAGATTTTACCTTAGATTTAAAACAAGAGTCGCACTTTTAACATAAATCAATGAAGTTTAAAGATTAAACTTTATGGCCAAAGAAATATAAATATACATATTAATTTGACTATCTAAATATTACCTTTACTAAAACTATAATAAAGGCATTAGTGTAAAGTAGATAGATGATAAATGCAATATTTATGTTAATTGTAGATGAATCCATCTATAGTGTTAAACTTTAGAGGCAAAAGAGTATTCAGAATTTTAACAATGTAGATGGACTCAAAGACCCCTTTGTCTCTAAATCTTAACACTGCAGATGGATTCAGAGACTCCTTTAGTGAAATGTAACACTTCAGTATCAAAATTGCAAATTTTCATTTATGGAGTGATACAATTAAAAATTACTAACATAAATGACTAATTCATATAGTTTTTGTACTTGTTATTTGGTCATATTTATATTCTTGGACTATAATAGTCATTTGCATTAATCATTATTAATTTTGTCACTTATTATCTAGTCATATATTTTAATCCTAGACTAAATTAGTTATTTAAGTTAGTCACTTTTACTTTAGTCATTTATTATCTAGTCATATATTTTATCCCTAGACTAAATTAGTCATTTAAGTTAGTCACTTTTAGTTTAGTCACTTATTATCTAGTCGTATATTTTATCCCTAGACTAGATTAGTCATTTAAGTTAGTCATTTTTAGTTCGGTCACTTAAAATTTCTCAAATTTAGTAGTATTTCACTTGAAATAATTGCGGTGACTAACTTTTTTAGTCACCTAGTCATTAATTTCATCATTTTATACTAGTGTAAGAATTGATTTTCATAGCCAAGAGACTTTGATGAAATATTTATATGGTTTACACAGCTATCTTATACATACTACCCTTATGTTCAATCCTACTAGTCTGGACGAGGTTTGTGTCCAAGCCATGCATTTATAGGCTAGAGGTAAAAAATATTTTGATGGGAAAGAGGATAGTGAATTTAAAGGCAAAGGGAGAAAGAGAAATGAAAACTATAGTAAAGAGAAAGGAAAATTCTTCTGTAAAAATTGTTCCAAAACAAGCCGCGATGAAGACTATTGTTGGAAACCTCATCCAAAGTTGAAACCAGAAAAATTCAAAAGAAAATATAAGGCCAAATAAAAAGGCAAGACAATTGCAATAGCTGAACAAGACTTAGGGTCTGAATCAGGAGATGAAACTAAAAGCATAGCTATGGCACTAAATAACATAAATGGTAAAGAGATTGTAAATGAAACAAATCCCAGTTCCAGCATTTCAAACTATCACATAGAAGCTCCAAATAGGGAGAGGAGGATTGAGTTGTTTCACGTGAGGATAATTTCAAAACACACAAAGATAGACACACTATTTGAAAGTGGGTCACAAGCGAACCTCATATTAGAATACTTAGCCAAGAAGTTGAATCTTGAAACCATTTCACATCCTAAACCTTATCCTCTTGCTTGGATTTGCAAGGATGCAAATTTACAAGTTTCAAGGAAGTGCATGTTGCGCTTTGCCATAACAGCTCATTATATTGACATGGTTGAATTAGATGTGGTGCCGCTTGACATTACAAGTGTGGTATTGGGCAGTCCTTACTTATATGACAAGAAAGCGATATTCCATCACCATGAGAACAAGTACCATTTATTCAAGTCTGGCAAGGATTTTTTGGTGAGAGCACATCAGAAAAAGCTAGAATCTTCTTTAGTGAATGCAGGGGCAGTTGAAAAGGCTTGTCAATGCAAGTAAAAATTTGACTTTGTTGATGATTAAGCAAAATAAAATTGTACATAATCCTTTTCATGTTATTGCTAATGTAAATGATGATATTTTTCAGTCTGAAAGAAGGTCGTCTTTGGAAGAAGATGACAAGAATTTGTAGCAAATGTCATTGGTGTTGATCGGTGCAGAAAATAGAGTGTCAATGCAAAGTGGTGTAAAAATCCAAGAGAGGGTGAAGCATGCAAGCAAAGAGGGCACAAAGTTTAGCAATGATCATTGCTAGTTTCAAAATGGCAGAGTACTATGGTAAAAAAACTTGGTCGGGAATTGACACAAGTACATGGCTCATTCGGAAAAAAATTTCCATGAGGACAGTTGGCAAGGTGAATCTTATTTTAAGTTTCCTTTGAAGGTAGACCATTATAGGAGCAATATGTTTTCTGCAAATTTTAGTTTCTATTCTGCAAGTTTCAAAAATTTGCATCATGACACAGTCAAGGTTAGCAACAGTCGGTCAACAGATTCATGATAGAATTTACCTTTTTATGAGAAGCTCAATTTAATGAAATCAGGGATATTTTAGTGGATCAATCTTGGAAGAGTGGAGAATCAGTATCCTCATCTTCATTTTCTGTAGTCCAAAGAGCTTTTGGGGTCCAAAAGCTTCCCATTGGGGATATGTGATTAGGAGATCATGTCCAAGCTAAAAAATTTCTCAAAAATGGAAGTGCTTAGAAATGGTTACAATCTGAGCGACCAAAAAGGTCTTGTTGCTTTGATTCTAGTTCTGTGAACGGTTCTCAAAACCGAGGTTGTATGTGAAAGTTACTGAGGTTTGAAATCGTCTAATGAACTCCAAAATAAGACTTTTTGATTAGATTGAATATGCTATTTTTGAAAAAAAATAAAGGAGAAAAGTTATTTTTTATTTATATCTGAGGGCCTATCAAAGTGTGCCACGTGGCCCTAGGCCAAATGGTTCAAATGGCATAAAATTGGTTGGTTAAGGGTTTTGAACCCTCGACCCGAGAACATGGGGAGAATGACTCGACCGGCATGTTACAGGAGTTGGTTGATAATTTGGGTAGGCGGTAATTGTTGAGTCGGGTTGGCTAATGGATGGGCAGAGAAATTTAGGGACCGGCCCCTCAGGGCCAACCCCTGTTGCGATGTGACCACAAGCGATGAACCATAGTCTTCAAGCCTTTGCACCGGTGGAGATTTTTAAAGGGGCTAGCCCTGAACTCAATGTGACCAGTAGTGATGACCAGGGGTGTGGAATTTAACTATAACCATGCAGTTCAGACCTCATGTGGCCAAGCACTCATATCAAATTAAATGTTCAGATAAGATGCAGTTTAGGAGGCGGTTTACGCGAAGGTTGCAATTTGACCACTCTCGCTTAGCATTAAACTTAACCACTAGCCATTTCCACCATATTTGGATCACGCCACCAAATTCAGTGGGATTTTCCATTTTGGTGGAGTTAACTAGAGTTCTCCCACTTTTAGTGGGGTTTTTGGGGGACATTAGGCATTTTTTTTTGCAGAAGTCATAACTCTCTCAATTTTCGTCCAAACAAGATGAAATTTTAGTCAATTTTGGGTTTATTGAGCATTCTAAATAGTTTGGGATAGGTTTTAGAGAAAAAAGAGGTGATATACAACATATTTTGCTTCATGGAAGAGGAAGGAGCTATCAGGGCCATCATGGAGAAGTCACTGTATTCCATTGTATTTCACTGTTTAAGGTGAAAAAAAACCATTTCTAGCTATTTTATATCTTCTGAACACCAATTTATAGTTGGTTTTTCCTGTTTAGGAATATTTTTCACTATGTAACCATTTTGAGCAAATTAATAGAGCAAGGACATGCTATTGGGGAGCCCTGGACCAGCAGATGTAGCCCGAGAGGGGTGAAATCCCTCAACAATTTGTTGTGTTATGTTATGGTGAATTTTACTTGCTGTGTATTTCTATTGTGATATGTTAAAAAATAAATTTAATTAACAAATCCTCACACATAAAACTCAGAAACAAACCAAAACTACTTTTTTTAACCTGCAAGACATGGAGAACACTTTTCACACTAAATTATTTGAGAATGGATACTTTGCATAGCATTACAAATAGTTCCATTTTAAGATTAGATATGGCCTTCAATTCAGAGTAATTTTAAAAAGAAAAAATTAATACAAAGGTCCAAATAAGAATCAAGGAAATCAAAACAAATTTGGGACAAAAACCTAGGGAAGCAACAACCATCATCAAAATATTGAATTCCAAAAACATAGAAGAATTAGAGAATCTTGGGATTCAATACAAGACAGAAACTATTTTGGAGGTAAAGATAATGCACACTAAAAGGATCCTTATGCTGCAACTAGAAAATAAATGTCAAAATCTAGAATCCATCATTCAATGATTTCATTAGAAGATGCAGGTGTTGAACAGGAAAGGGCTACCAGGAATGATTTTTATGGGATACAATTTGATAAGCTTGAATGAGTACCAGGAAAAAAAATGCAATATTTCCCAAGATAACTCAATATTTGCAGGTATAAAAGGAAATATCACAGGGAATGAATTCATGGAAGCCAGATAATTTGACTTGTTTATCAATCATGAAGTCATACACTTGTTCATTATCAAACCAACCTTCTAGAAGACACATATGTGGATGATACCTATAGAAAATTAATCAAATTTTCTATCCCAAGCGAAGAAAAATGGGAGAAATTGTGTGAATTACTAGAGTGAAGCATTCTTTTCATTTTCAACAACAAGGAAAACAACACAGTAGATTTCGAGGTCCATTCATCAACAATCAACCTAAAAAATAGAGCTAGAAACCACATCAGATTCATATCGCCTATTTCCTTGGTCTATTATTGTAAACAATTGTTGATATTTTGTAAAAGTATTGAGAGTTTCACTAAAGGTATTTTTGATAATTTTTTGTATATATGCTTCCAGATTTTAAGTATTGTTGTTAGGACTTGTTTAAAGAAAAGGACTAGTATTGTAAAGTAGAACCCCCATCGATAATATTTTTAGTAATACATTCATAAGGCACAAATAAAGTAACTCACAGAGCTCCATCAATAATATTTTTGAGAAACACAAAAATATTGTCGATAATATTTTTGAGTAACACAAAAATATTGAACTGATTAACATAGAATTCACAAAACCATGAGAAGAGAATAATTACATGTACAATGAAGATATATCTTACTCACGATTTCGAAGTCGTGGCTTTATTTGGATACGAGTGACCACACCAATTTTGGAGACCATCACACTCTAATCAACTAGTAGAACCATTGAATCTTCTTGTCTTAGAGTTCTCTTATGGAATGAATGAATACTTTTCATTCCCCTTTTCATTATCTAAATACAAAAATTTATTTTAAAAATGCATCAACACCCAGATGTACAAGTGCATGAATACCAACTCTCACACAACCCAAATGCAAAAATTGGGTTCCCAGTTTTCTTGCTTCAGCTTGAAGCTCCTTAGGATTCAAGATCGGAATTAACTGTACACGATCTGAATTTTATTCTATAGAGCTGAACGACTCTTTTATGGTGATCCTAGTGGCTGCTTTGAGATGCCAGACACCTAGGTCACTATAGACTTGGGAGGCGGATATTCTGGGCAAAACCCATCTAGCTTGGGGCTCAACCTCCTCATATAAATGATCAGACTCATTTATTACTCTACTGCTACTACTCGCAAACATATCTCTGATAGGGTTTTGTTCAGCTCTATCTTTCTCCTCTAATTCTCTGAAAGAGACTGATTTAGACATAGATGAATCCATTTTTAAACTTTCTTTAAGTACTAACCTTTCTCGAACCAGTCGCAAACACCGATAACTTGGCTCCGATACCAATTTCTAGCAGAGGCTTCTCAACAATCTTGCTTGCTGCTCACAGGAAGACTTGGCCTTGTTAAGTCTCTCCTTTATCTTCTGGACCCCACTCTATATGAACCCAGCGATGAACCCATACACGAACCTACTCCCAAATTCACATAACTAACGGCCTTCTTCGCGGCTTCCCTTCGCCTTTAACGGCCTTGGCATCCCTCAATGGTTTGGCGAACCTCTGGCAAACTTCTGGCGAACTTTCAAGAGTATGAGAAGATAAACAGTGTCTTAACAACAATTAAAAATGCACAGAGTAACAGTACTTAATGATGCGGAACAAATGAACTTTCTCTCTTATTACTTCTAGAATGATATTACAATCAAATTACAGACTTATGGATTCAGATCTCCTTATCAGAGATTGACTACAATGGCTTTTATCGGACTATTGCTACTCAATGAATGAGCGAGCGATACCGAAGGATTCCTGGCCAAATTGCAGACTCTGTCTCAGAGCATATAACACACAAACATATATAGACAGACTCAATCTATAGAACTGGCCACTTTAGGTTCTTTCCCATCACATGAATAGACACGCAGGCTTCTCAGTTCTCCTATGGACTGTGATTCAAGACTCCGTGGTGCAAGCAAATCGCAAGATTTGCACAGATGCAGAGCAGGGAGCCAAACTCAGACTCAAAACACACAAATACAAAACTAAAACTCCAAATGCTGATGCCTTCGAATGAGCCTTACCCTTCCTTATATAGGATGGAAGAGGGGACAAACATTCCTGTAGACCATCAGATTATTGACACTTGGAAGGCGGATCATCGTTTTCGGGTAACACATAATGTGACATCCGCACGGAGATTCGACCTTCCGACAACTACATGTGAATGTGGGTGATTTGTACACAGTGGATACCTTTAAGTACAAGGCCCACGAGGAAACAGAATAATAAACTACAGAGAGGATGCTTTTCGGACAGATGAAAAGCCCTCGAGAAAAGCTCTGTCACTATAGACCCGTGACTAGGTACCATTATTACACAGGGAAAGCCTTTTTATTGGGGCTCCCGAGGACCACTTGTACTGGAGGATGGCATGTCAAGAATTTGTATACCAGGGTATTTAGTTTTATAAGTTAGATCCCACACCTTGGTATAAATTCTTCTGACTATCATAGGTTTATTCAATATTACTTGATATTTTATCTTAGTCATGACAAGCCATTCATTATGCTGAACCATGTGCTTCTTAAGGATTAATGTATCATCAGCGTGATGTACTAATGTTCTGACACAGGAAAAAGGCCGATGGTCACATTCATCTTTGTCACAGTAGTCACAGCGACTCTGGTACCAGTTTTCATAGAAAGTAGGGTCCATAGCAGTTGATTTGAGGCCGTAATCTTTCCACCATTCTTGCATCTAGCTTGATTGTCTACAATTTTGCATTAAATGAACCTCTCCAAATTTGATCTTAGTATAATGGGTTTCTCCATGTCCATCTTTATTCATCAAATCCCACCATAGTTTCTTATAACTTGCAAAATCATAAATTGTGTCAGGAAAAATTAGGCTAGGATTGTTACCCGGCCACTGGATGAATCTCATGCCAGTCCATGACGGATCATGAGTTCGGTGAATAGAATAATACTTGTGATAGACATGCGTCCTATCACTCCCTTCAGTTGCTATGACCGCAATATCCCTAAAATTATCATGAAGAGTTGTCTCGGCTTCATAAGCATCTCTCATACAATGAGTGTACATCATATCATGTATCCATGTGCTACCTTTTGGGTACACTCGTCTTTCAGGCACAAAATGTTGTAGATCATTATGGCTTTGCAAGTTGGCATTTAGTACCTTTGTGTTGCGGAGTTGCCAGGTTGGCCTCCATTTTTCTTTATAGACTTGCCATGATTCATCATCAGAAATATGCCTCAACGTTTCTCTTTGAGAGGCCTGGTCCCATTCTGTGATAATGACCATAACATGAGGCAAGTCTCCTTCTGGTGTAAATACATGTTCTTGATGTTGGATGAATTCCCTACTGAGAAAATCTGGCAAACAATTTTCAGAGCCCTTAATATGTTCAACCTTAAAATCAAAATAAGTAAACAAAGCCTGCCATCTTGCAAACTTTGCATCTTCCGAACTCTTGATGGTCTTGGTGATTACCTTTGCCAGTGCTTTTGCGTTTGTTCTCAGCAGAAAATATCTATTTTCCAAATGAATAGAAAACTTACTGATGCAGTTCTAGGCTGCCTTGACTTCCTTTTCTATTGGAGCATAATTCAATTCTACTTTTCTCCAAACTCCAGAGACGAACTGCACCACCTGTTCTTGTTCTTTTGGGCTGTCTTCATTTGGCTTCTGCCTAAGCACACCTCCCCAACCGATGTTGCTTGCGTCTGTTTCGACAATCTTAAAAGCACTGTCATCAGCAACATAAAGAATAGGGAGATTGTGAACCTTGGCTTTTATCTCCTTGACTGCTTGCGTGTGTGCCTCTGTCCAAGGTTTCAGATTCTTTCTGAGTCTCTGGTTCAGCAGAGACCTGTCAATGGCACATGAGGGATAGAAATTGCTCACATAATTTAAACATCCCAAAAATCTCTGCAACTGAGTTTTGTCAAGGATGACATCAGGAAACTTATTAGCAAACTCAAGTGCATGATTCTGTAGAGCAATCTGTCCATTCTCAATCTGGTGCCCTAAAAAATTGATTTTGGTTTGGCATAACTCCATTTTCTTTTTACTTAAAACCAAACCATTTCTCTTCATGAAGATCATCAGGTGTCTGAAGTGGTCTTGCAAATTCTTGGAAAATATGAGCAGATCATCAATATAGGCAAGTAACCATTCAGCATAGGGCCTAAAGATAGAATCCATTACCTTCTGAAATTTAGAAGGTGCATGCTTTAACCTGAATGGCATTACATTCCATTCATAGTGCCCATGAGGTACGCTGAATGCAGTCTTCCATTTGTCATGTTCTGCAACTGCAACTTGCCAAAAGCCAGACTTCAAATCAAACTTAGAGAATATCTTGGCTCCATGTATCCGACGCATAAGATCACCTTTGTGTGGAATCAGATATGTGTCATCTGCTAAAACAGAGTTCAGGGGTTTGTAATTTATTACAAGCCTGGGAACACCCCGTATCTGTTCACTTCTTTTGTTTACATATAATCCATAACAGTTCCAAGGGCTGCTGGATTCTCTTATCAGTCTTCTCTGCAGAAGCTGATCAATTTCTTTCTGGCAGAGCTGTCTGTATTCTGCTGACATTGAAATAGCTCTAATTTTGCATGGTCTACCCTCATATCCCTCTTTGTAGGGAAATTCAATACAATGCTGTTTCCGATGCCAAAAAGAATTTGGCTCTTCTGAATAGCATGTTCTTTCAAATTCTTCTTTTAGTTCAAAAATCTGTTTCTGAACTTGCGGAGAACTCAACTGGTCTTCAATCCTGATGATGCTTTTGTGATCCTTGAGCTCTTCCAAACTTTTTACTGCTTTTTGAAGTTTCTCTTCTTTTTCTTGCATTGCCTGGACCATGGTGGAGACTCTGGTGTTGGAGACATAAGGTATTTCAATTCTTTCCCCAGAGACTGTGATGAACATTCCTACAGAGTTGTCAGGAAATCTGAACGAACCATGGGGCTCTACTGCTGCTAAAAATATATTTCCCAATATACAATCAACTGGAATATCAACAGTTGCAAATGAGAGCTTGACACATTTTGAATCAAAACATACAGCAGCTTTAGAAACTTCAAATTCTAAATTTTTCTTTCCTAATCCCAAAAATTTTGTTTTTGCAGTAGTCCAATATCTTGATGGGATTATTTTCTTAGAAAGAATATTAATATCTGCACCAGAATCAATTAGTGCAGTGACATTATATACTCTTCCTGCAACACATATTTTTACTTCAATGTGGTGTTGCTGATACTGTACTGCCAAAAATTGCATGTCATTTATTTCTCTGAAACCAATAGAATCATCAAATTTTCCTTTAGCAACTCTAACTTTTGATCTTGGTTCAGAATGCAACGTGTAGTTGACATGTCTCCCGGAACTAGATGTAGAAGGCTGTTGTGCTAGTGGAGCCTTCCCTGACTGTGAAACCTGAAGTTTTAAGGCAGCAATTTCTGCTTTCATGGTAGAGTTTTCAGATTTTGTGGTGTGTATCTCCCTACTCACCTCCCCCAAAGTGAGTGTGCAAACTTTGCTACCGTTGTGTTGGAGATACGACTTGGTGTTTCTTTCGTAAGAAGCATCAACAAAATTTGGCTTCTTACCAGAGGAGGAACTGGATGGACCAGTACTGTGCTGCATATAGGCGTTGAGCATTGCAGCTTTGAGATCACCTTCCTCGAGGGCACGAATCTGAGCAAACAACTTCATTTCATCTTCATCAAGCTGTGCCATGAGGACTTTGAGCTTGGGCTCGGGCTCTTCTGGGGAAGAGTCATCGGATGAATAGTCTGATTCAGAATCAGAACAAGCACAATTGTCTGGATCAGAACATTGACAATACATGTTGACTTCTTCCTCAGAAGAGGATGAGGAATAGGAAGAAGAAGATTCAGCAGAGGATGCAACAGCATGTTGTTGAATTCGAAGGGCTTGAGAGTGGTTATGGAAATCTGCTGTTTTATGGAAGGAGGAATGACAATGAGCACATCTAGGTTTAGTTTTGACAGTGGGACTAGCAGATGGCTGTTTATTTTTCTGAGACTTTTTACCTAGACCTCTTTTTGACTCTAAGGTTGTTGGACAGATATTGGAAGTATGACCAACTTGACCACATAACCAACAGACCACTTCATTAATTCTAGCAACCTTGGCATCACGAGGACGGGTGTCATGGGGCTGATAATAATGGGTCTTAGGAGTATACTTGTAATACCCTTTCCTTCCTTTGTGTTGTCTTCTTTCTTTCAGCTTTCTGAGCTCTCTTATTTTTCCTGAGCTCAGTCTGTAAGTAGAAGGCCGACTATGCTTCTGAGCCTTCTTTGCCTGTCTCTTGTGCTTTCTGCGTTTAACCAAAGGATCATCAACAATTATTCCATATCTACTGCAGAAAGACTTAGTACCAGGAAGTCTATTCAATTTATCTATATACTTTTGCATCTTTGCACTGGTACAAAGAGAAATCAAAACTTTAGTAATAATACTATAAAAATCTCCCCAAAGATAAAATTCCATAGGCAAGGGGAAAGCATCTTGCATTTTCAAGATGTCTACCAACTTGGATGGTAGATCTACAAGATAAACTTGTTTCCACAATATGTTCTTGGGATCTTTTACCAAGAATATTCTTTCTATCCAATCTCTGTGGAAATCTTCAAACTGATTTATATTATTGCACTTCAGATTCATTAAGATAAGCTCATTCTTATCTGTTAGTGCAAATTCGGCTCCACAAAAATGTTCTTGGATAAGTGCAGTGAGTGCACCAATCATATTATTCTGTGGAGTGCCATCATCATTAAACCTTATATCTCCCTGTTCATCTTTGAGCACTTCTTGCTCCATTTTGGCAATCATAACAGGGGATGATTCCAATTCCCACCATCTGGCTAATGTACCTGTAAAACAAGCAATGAGAGTTTTGCAGGCTTGTACTTCACTCTTGCCCTCAACACACATCAACTTATACTCAACAATCATCTGATCAAGAACCTGCCTGATTTGGGCTGCAGAGAGGCCATCAATGTTCCACTCCTTATGACTCCCTTCATGGAAAGTATCTCTAGCTGGGAGTCTACCAGCTCCATATAGATCAGGGGATGCAGGTCTTGTGAACTGAGGCTCTAAGGGCTCATAGATGGGGAATGCATGTTTTTCAGAGTCTGACTCATCCAAAGCAGAGACAATGGTTATTCTCTCAGATTTTTCTTCTATCTTAGACTCAGACTGCTAGGATGGCTTTATTACTTCTTTAGGAAAAAGCTAAGGAAACTTAGAGATGGGACTACTAAGTTCATGAGTGTGTATGCTCTTTCCTTTGGTCAAAAATGATGTCGGAATCGGCTTCTCCGACTTCTTCAAACTCAACTTGTCTAACTTATCAGACAGATTAGAAACTGAATCCCGTGTAGAGATAGCTTGTTCAACTATACAATTCTCTACATCTTCAAACTTCTGAACTGAATTTTCTGAAATATGTCTAATAATAGATAAATCACACTGAAATGAATGTAAAACACTATTTACATCATTTATGGACACTTGGATGCTATCAATCTGATCTTTAACCAGGGCAGTCTTGGCAACATTCTTTTCAAGACCAGTAAGAGCAGTGTTTGTCCAATTCACCTGCTCACTTACCTTCTGAATTCTACCCTCACTCCCAACTACTACAGTATCTCTCTGAACCAGAGGATATGCATTTGCTTGATTCTGTCCTTCTCCTAGGTCAATGCTCTTAAAGGGAGGATAGGAAGTGGAGGTCTCAATCTTACTGTCGTCTGGTCCTTGCCAGGCATGTGAAGAAGAGGCTACAGTGTCTGCCATTAAAACAACATCTTCTTCCATTTTCTTCTTCCAGGAATAAAATGAAATCCATACATTTTCTTCTACCATGTATGTTTTCCATTCTTCTGCCATTTTCTTTTTCTCCTCTCCTGGAAAGACTTTTGCATACTCATCAGCCTTTGGATGGGTAAACAGATCCCAATTGATCATCTGCTTCATCCATTGGGCAGGGATCTGGTGTTTAGGACAACCATCCATCAAAGTATAAAACTTCTGGATTTCAGGGACTGATGGCTTTTTGACGCCTGGGGGTAGATCCTTGAATCTGCATTCTGGGATCAACTTGTTAGCTTGTTCAATATAGCCAAGTCCATACTTCACATGAACTATGTTTTATTATTCGAAATTTTTAAATGTTTTTCTTCTTAATTTGATTCTTGCATATTTTATTTTCTTAACATTTTGTTCACTTATTTTTACTTATTATTATTTAATTATTATTAAAGTCACTTTATTATTTATTATTTATTTATTTATTTATTATTATTATTACAAGCATTATATATGTTTATTAAACTTAAGCATAATGTATTAATAATGATTATTAATAGGTTTAATAATTGTAGAAATTACCTTAGAATCAACATAGATTTATCTTAATTATAGATTTATAAAGATTTTAGAGGAATCAAATCTCTATGTTTGCACCATTCCTCAAGTTTTATATTCAAAATGAAGTTTGCATCTTGTGAAATTCGATCCCTTTCATTGCTTGTTATATTTTTTTAGGTTTTTCTCAAAACCATAATAGATCCATTTTATTAGGTTTTTCTCAAAACCATAACAGATCCATCTTTATTCTAAATTTAGGAAGACTCCAGAGGAATGAAATCTCTCTATGTGTGCCTTTCCTCAAGTTTTATATTAAAAGAAAAGTTTGCATCTTGAAAAATTTGATATTTTTTACTCTCAATAAATCTTGAGTTAAAATAAATCTATGCTAATAGTACTATCATTTAACATCTTATTTGAAAAGTAATTTCATATTTCATGTTTTTTAAAAATGCTGTTTACAATTATCTCATTATAATAAAACCAGCCTAGATCTATATGAAATTTATTATTAATAATATGTTTTTTAGTTTTTTTTTTTTTGGTAATTGGATAGAGTCAAAATGTTTAGATAACATAACATAACAATACATCACAACATCTTGCAACATTTCTTATTTTCCCATATTATAAAATATTTTGATTGTGAAATGAGGGATGAATTTTTGGTATGTGGTATTGATGAATCATGGTATTAGCCCATAGTATTTTTATTTTTTTTGTAAGTTTGGTAGGACTACATCTCTTTACATCTTCATCAACATGTCTAGATACATCACCCCGATCAGGGAAGGGAATTGAACCTGTGATGAGTTCCCATAACAGCTCGCCTCATCACCATTTAACCAAGACCCCATGGTATTAGCCCATAGTATTGTAACAAATCCTATTTATAAATTAATAATATCCATCCTAAAATGAAGGTGAATATGGATTGTTAAAAATATTGTTATATTGTAAGTATTAAGATTCTACTTGCTTATTAATGAAATTTGAATATAGTTACAAAATTATTATTTTAATTTACATAGTAAAATGGATCTATATTTATAGTTACTATTTATATCTTATATATTTTAATATGATTAAGGGTTTAGATATATTTGAAAAGTAATTATAATTTTTTTGCTTTTAGATATAAAAGTATATTCAAATAAAATATTTTGATTGTCAAATGAGAGATGATTTTTGAGCATGTGGTATTGACGAGTCATGGTATTGGCCCATAGTATTGTAACAAAGTCTATTTACAAGTTAATAATATATATGGTAAAGTGTGTGTAAATATACATGGTTAAAATTATTGTTATATTATAATTACTAAGTTTTCTAAAGTGATATGTATATTATGTATTTTTTTCATTTAAAAAAGTATTTGTAATTTTAATATAAAAAAAAAAAAAATTACAATATAACAAATTGAATCTTATAATTTTTTATGGACACTACAACATCTTATTTATATTACTTTTACCAAATAAGTAAAATAATTTATTTAAAAATTTATTTTAATATTTGTTTTTCATTATATTATATTTTATTTCAATTTAATTTTTTAATTTTTTTTTTTTAATATTACATATTTTTTTCATTATTATATAAAATTATATGACATGGTTTTAAACATTGGCAAAAATAAATTAAGGATTAAAAAAAAATGAAATCAAATTTGTGTTTCCAAATTTTTCATTTAAGAGATGGAGGCTTTTTGTTGTTCAACACTTGAGTGTAATTTAATTTTAAATCAATAAATTTTAATTTGATGAATATTTACTAATATATTTTAAAAAATTTTAAAAATAATAAATTTTAGAATTTATTTTTTAAATATTATATTTATTTACATCTATTCATTTATATTTATTATTAAATTTGATATTTATTATATAAAATATTTATAAATTTATGATTGATTCTTTATTGATTTTCAATTTGATTTAGATGGATTTTTATTTAAATATAATTTTTAATAAAATAAATTATATATAATTATTGATTTTAAATTATATATAACTTTAGTTATGGTGTATTCAATTTCAATTGGTTGTTATTTTGATAATGAAATGCTATGTTTAATGGGATTCCTGTTTTAAACGTCAGTAAATTAAAAAATAATTTATAAATAAGTGTGACTTAAGAGTATTTTGAATTGAAACAAATAATAAAACATGGTAAGAGTTCTAAAAACGGTTAGTAAACTAAAAAATAATTTATAAATAAGTGTGATTTAAAAGTATTTTGGATTGAAAGTTTTTAGAGGCAATGTGTTTAGAGGAAATAAATTGCTTTGTATATATTAGAAATGGTAGCATGATTTTCATTAAATTGTGGTGAATTAACGTATATTCATATTCATATATAGAATTTCATAATATTTATTTTATTATTCATTTTACTGCTAAATTATAATTTATTGTTAATTTTCTTACTAAATTATAATAATAAAATTTTCCGTTTTAATTAAATTTGACAAATATTTATCTATTTTTTATTCATAAACAATCATTTACTTGCATATTCAAACTCTACAAAACTTGAATAACACTTAATTATTTTTTTAAATGTGAATGTTGTGTATTTAAAATTTATCCATATTTAAATATTACATGCAATTCATCTCTAAGTACACATATAGAATTATGAATCTATTTAATTTTTAAGAAATAAATAATTTATTTATGAATATAATCCATGTTAAGTGTGAATTTTTAGGAGATAAATAATTTATTTTTGAATATACTCCATATTAAATGATAGTTCACACTTTTAGAATTGGAATGTTGATATAGAATGACTTGGTATAGTCCATTAAATTAATAAATAATCTTAATAGAAAGTTTTAATCTTTCACTAAAAAAACAAAAAGTTTTAATAAAAAGTTTTGATTTTCTCATAAATTAACAAATAATTCCAATCAAAAACTTTGATTTTCCCATTCATGATAATTCCAATCTTTCTAATTATGTATTCAAATTTCTTCATGGAATGTTATAAACACCAATGCCAATCTTATGGTTCAGCATGTTTTGCCTAGGCAGCTTGAACTCCGAAGATAAAGCTAGTCATATTTGATCATTCATAATAGGAATTTTGATTTTTACTAATTATGTATTCAAATTTCTTCATGGAAGGTTATAAATACCAATGTCAATCATATAGTTCAGCATTTTTGCTTAGGCAGCTTGAACTCTGAGGTAAAGCTAGTCATATTCCATTATTCAAATTATGTATATAATTTTGGTCAAATATATCACAAATCATGTTTTCATGACTTCTTTCATTTTTTATATCGTTTTAGCTTGTTTAAAGAAAATTTAGCTTGTTTAAATTTTCTTAATATAATTTTGTTTAAATTTTATTTTATTTCCATGACTATAGAACTACCAAATTGTTCAATGAAAAGCCATAATAAAATAGAGTATAAATTATTCAGTTGAAAATTTATAGCAAAAAAAACACCAACGAGCACTATCATTATCAGTGTTATTTCAAATTTAATTATTTCTATTAATCATCTTTACCCACATTTTGGAGCAAATTGAACCGAGCTTTTCTTAGATGGAGCTCATAAATAGTACCTAACTATATATATCTTAAAAACATTTAATATATGTGGGGACATTTAATTAAAGAAGAAATATATATAATATTGGAAGCATTGGAAAAATAAATATAGCACATGAGACGAAGAACAATTAAAAAAAAACAATGAGTGGTGACAATCAAATGACAAAACCCTAAAATGGTGGGGCTAAGTTTATGCTTTTCATTGAAATTTTGGCAGATGCTCGCTATTATACCTTGTAGATATAGTGGTGTTAGGCGCCATCAAGATCTCGAAACAGTGTGTTTCCTGCTGCATTTGATGTGCAGTGGATTTGCATCGCCGAATTCTTGCAGAGGTGACCGGGAAAAGACTCTTCTCCTACCCAAATGTGGAAGAAAGTTCATGTTGTGAATTATACTAGATATGCTTTAATAATAACAAATACTTTCTGGAAAGGACATAAATACTTCAATATTGATTGGTTTTTTTTATCATTATGTGCGGTATACATTGATCAGCATTTATTTTTGAATGGATGTATAGTGATATCTGTGCTGCCTGAAAGGGATTGATCATTCAGATTTGTGTACAGAATTTTTGAAAAGTCACGGCAGAGTAGATGAATAATAAGAGCGAAACAAAATCTCCACATCAATTCAACTGAAAACGAAAATCACAAAAGACAAAGTTGACACAAGAGGGAACATTCAGCGACAATAGCGGCAACGTCTCAGCAGCCAATAAAAGTGGCATCTTAACAAATTGCTAGGGTTGGAAACATGAAATATGTCAGGCCCCCTCTGATGAAAAATAGCAGGTAATCAAGGGTAGGAGGACGCGTAAATTTACATGAGTAAAATCTGTTTTATACCTAGCAATGAGCATCATCATTTTTTTTGGTTGTCAATATTTAGGTTTTGGAATATTTTATAGAAATTAATAATTGGATAGAAATTAACAATATGATTTTGTTTATTCATAGGGCTTTGGATAGATAGTGATCGAGATTTTGCTTATTCATGGGGTTTTAGATAGATGGTGATTCTGTGTTTTGTTAAGTTAATCTTTGATATAAATTATTAGTTCAATTTCTTCCCAATCCCAGATAATATATTCCATATAATGAAGATGTAATCTTGCCAAACTTACCAAAAAAACAATATGATTTTGCTTCTTCTTTTTTATAACTTTATATCTTATCAAAATTTCAAAATATTTCAAAATTTACAATTAAATTTTAACAATTGCAATGCCAATCACCAATGAAATAAATTTGGTTATAGTTATGGAATATTTTAACATCTAAATAGAGCTTAAGTTAGTGTCAATCGGATGTTAAATTAAATTTAAAAAAAACAACTATCCACCAATAAAATACTATTAGTAAAATTATACTACTCTAAATTACTCCCTTTTAGCATTAAAATTATACTACTTTAAATTATTTCTTTTTAAATTACTCCCTTTTAGAATAACATATTTTAATTTAATTGTAACATTTTATAAATAATTAAATATATTTTTAAAACATTTAAATAATGTAAAGAAGTTAAGCTTATTTTACATCATAATTTAATATAATATTCATAAATTTTAAAAATAAATAAATTAAATAGTTAATCTTTATTATATTTTAATTATTACTATTATTTTTAATTCAGTTATATAATTTTAGCTTTTTTGTTATTTAAAATCCAGATAAATTTAACACTTTGTAAAATCTATAAAACATTAAAAAAATGCAAATCATTAAAATGTATAGTTCCAGTAAATTTTTATCAAATTTCAAATAAAAATTAATTAAAATATATACTCAATAAAAACCCAATACAAAGAAAAGTGAGGTAGTAACTTATATTTATATGGTATATAATTAAAACAATATATATATAATCTTTATTAATATATATTGACAAATATAGATACATTTTATTTAATTTACAAAATTTTAAACTTATATTATTTATTTATATTAAATTTTAGATATTATAAAGCAATGTTTTGTGGGCAAACCGTGGATGACATTGTAATATTTTGTAAAAAGATGTGGAGATTGCCCATTAACAATGGTAGTTAAGTTTAGTCCTTTCAAAGGACATATAATCTGATTTTAGGGTATTGTGGATTTCATTTTGAAATATTTTTATCAGGTTTAATTATAACTATTTAAAATTTGATTGAAATTATTAAAATAATAAATATAAATTATTCAATTTATAAAATATTATATTTTTTTAAAAATTTAATTAATTTATTTATTTAAAATAAATAAAAATATAATTGTAAGACAATAATAATTATATCACCAAATTCAAAATATAATACCGAACCATGGTTATCATAATTCCCTTGACCTCTTATCTAATTTCAAACAACCCCAAGGCTGATTGAAATGTATAAAGATTTTGCCGAATGAGATATCCCGTCATAAAAGGGAAGTACAAAATGTCAGATTTTGCAATCCACGGAATTTATATTAATGTGATTCCATTGTTTGGCTTTTTCTATGCCATGTGCCTATCCTCGGATTCCTTGACCAGTTATATTTCTTTCTTTTTACGTATAATGTAGGTAGTTTCCAGTCTTATTTTTTCTTTAATGCGACGTTCAGAGATATTTGACTTCAGATATTGTAAAATTCATTACTAAAATTACGTTTCGAATTGTTTAGATGAGAATTAGAGGTTGAAATTTATACAGCCGACGATTCTGTCAGATTACAAAAAACAAATATGAAGAAAGGCCGTTAATGTCATTCCCCATTTTAATGATCTAGATGATCTCGAGATGCTCACAATTTTAGCATTAAAATGCGGAATGCATTCATTATAGTATGTTCGAATTATATTAAATTCTTTATAAATTCGAACATACTTAATGAATGCATTCCGCATTTTAATGCTAAAATTGTGAGCATCTCGAGATCATCTAGATCATTAAAATGGGGAATGACATTAACTATATATATATGTTTTTAATCCGGAGACATAATAAAATTAGGAGTTGTTACTCAGTCTAGTTTGGAAAGTGACTTGAATAGGAGGAAAAAAATAAAGAAATTTTGAAGTAACAGTATTTGAATTATTTTTTATGGTGGAAATGGATTCAGCACTATCAAAAACATTTAGAACATTCAAAATATTGAAGTTTGATAATTATAACCTGGAATTACAAAAATTGCTACCCAATAAATATGAATTGATCATGTGACATTTTATCATGGTAATGAATGAATGACAGGTGTTTTTAATTACTGAATTAAATATACTCTTAGAAAATATATATTATTTATTTTGTTATAAGTTTTTCCCTAAAAACATTGTGGTCAAATCTTAATTTATGTTATGTAAATTGATTTTTTTACTATATATAAATTCATCATCTTCAAAAACACTTCAAATAATTTTATTATGAAAAATTCACCCATCAAATTTATGATTTTAATAAATACTTTCAAATTTAAAACATGTTACATTTGAAAATAAAAATAAAAAAACTTGAAAAAAAAAAAAATCACACCACAAAATACAACCAAACCAACCAGGGCTAAATTAGCGGAATCTCTTCATTTTGCCATATATTCCTTTTAAGTTTCAAAGTAGTTATCGAGGAGCCAGTTCACAACATCTGAGGCCGAATCTTTTAGGGTATGGCATTCCCGCGAATCTATCTAGCGAGGCAGCCATATTCTCGCCACCGTAGTAGCTCTTGGTTCCTAATGTCTAAAACGTAAATGTGAAGTAATATCCCTGCATTCCCTGCACCACTCTGACAGCTTTAAGTTTTGGAAGTTATTGGTTTACCAAGTACCGACCATGTTAGCACTATTAAACTTATATTGAAAAAAAAAAAAAAAAATATTTATGAGATAATGTTGAGAATTTCTGGAGAACATTGTAGATTGTTCAGTGAGTTAGATTTTTCGAGTGAACACTTTACCTATTTTTAGGGACAGAAAGCTAAAGCATAAGATGAGAAGAGTGCTAGACTAAACATTTCACCCATCTTCAGAGGCAGAAAGCTAAGGCATAAGATGAGAATAGTGCTAGAGGAAAATGATGAGAAGAGTGCTAGACCGAGATTTTATGGTGAGCTAAAAAAAAATTAATTATACCTTCTGTAATATTGTTTTCAATTAGTTCACTCAATTAATGCTCTTAAACCATTATTCTAAGGGCTAATTTTTGGCTTCCTATAAAATCTTGGTCTAGCACTCTTTTCATCTTATGCTTTAGCTTTCTACCCCTGAAGATGGGCGAAGTGTTCACTCGAAACATCAGGCTCACTGAGCAATCTACACAGTTCAGAAGTTCTCAACATTATATTTATGATTGTGGAAATGCTCATTCTCTAATTTATTTACCAATCAATCCTAGAATATTCAATGATATATGACACGGTAATTCTAAAGTCTTATTATGTTTTATATGATTGTACAATTTTTATTTCACATTTTATTATTGGATAGTGTTACACACCTTGTAAACAAGTATGATTAGAGAATTCTCTAAGTTAAGTGATACATATGATAATGCTATATATATTATGGTACTGGGTTTTATTTAGACTTTGAAGCCTTTAATACATTTATCGTTGTATTTATACATTGATTACATAATTGATGGCCAGAAACCTTGGGCTAAATGATTTGTGGTGGCTTTAATCAATTCCACTGCATTAAACCTAGACAAATGTCCTTACTGGTCAATGGCAGTTGGCACATCTTAAATGTATTGGTTCTTCGTGCCCACTGTAGATTTGGTTAACCCTAGATCTGACAGTGAGGGCTCCGGTTGTAGTGGTTAGAGTAACTACCCCAACCCGAAGCACTAAAGCACCACTCATTTGTTTCTCGACATTGCTACGATGCAAGTTCTACAAATTTCTCTGTTTACTACCCATCCTTCCAGCAGGTTTGTCAAATTCTTACCTTAATACTTAGTTCGTTCTTCATGGCTTCAGATTTATTCATGCATTTTTAGTCTGGGTTATTATCCTACTAAACGACGGAATGGAAATCCTTTAGCTGGTTGCTCGGCCTGCGGGCTTCTTTTTCTTGACAATTTGTGTGCAGTTTGTTTTCCTAACATTGTCACAAAGTTTTTACAATGGCCTAGGCAGCTAAGGATGCTTCTGAAACCACTTAGTTTATTTATTCTTCTCGTTTAGTCTTACATTTTGAGCTAGGGTAACTCATAGCTCAATAATGGCAATTACCCATGTTTCTTTTCAAAGTTATCTAAATGGATTTTCCCAAAATGAAACAGCCAGGGCTTTATTGGAAGGTAGCCATGAAATCTCCCATGCATCTTCTGAATTGGCTTTGTGATGCCGTTCCTTGTGCATGTCAATCCGAGCAGGTAAGTTTGCGCGGTTTTTCTTAATATTTCCCTTTTTAGTTTTCAAAGGCTTTCCTTCGGCTGGAGGGTTTTGGTTACAACTATTTACTCTTCATCAATGCATGTTGTTGTGTTAGATATGAAGCTGTTGGACCTCTATGGCACTGCAGGTGCAATCCGAGTCCCTCAATATGTTGTTCACAATTTTGGGTAAGCCATACCTCAATCCCAATTCACATTGTTCTCTTGCTTGTTTTCTGGAATTGTTGATTCATGGTTTACTAAGGGTAAACCCTCTTCATGAACAAGTGTGGCCTCCGGCCCTTGAGCTTGTTGCATGCAAGAGTATCTCTGTTATTTCTCGGCCTGAAGGGTTTGGCACACTTCTATTTGACGTTAAGAAAGATTCACTTTTCTGTTTTATGCTCTTTCTTGGAACACAAGGTCATATGTTGTTGTTTGTGATGTTGTGCGAATATGCATAGTTCTTTTGAAATTGTTTTATTACCACACGTGATGCACAACCCAAAATTGTATTGGATGGTTCTATTACAGTTGTAACAAACATCATTATTGTTAGTCGGATTACTAAATACTTATATATTGCAAAATCTTTTGTCACAATATATGATGATGTTGACGATTGCAACAAGAAAAAATGAAGGAGGCATCCTGAAACATCATTCTTGATCCTAGTTGGAAAGTGATCACCTAAACTAGGTGGGGCCCACACAGGTGATTTTTGTCACAAAGTCTATTTTTAGACTATGTCTATTTTTAGACATGTCGATCATATTCTATGAGTTGCGGGATGCTATTTGTGGATGGTTGGTCAAGTTGGAAAATAGATGGACTTCTATTTTTAGACATATTGGGCGGAGTCTATTTTTAGACTGCCAGTCTAAAAATAGATATGTCGAATATTATTAGCTCTTAATAATATTTGGACTCTAAACATTATCTTATTCTCTTGGAGCACTTCAGTTAAGTGCACAGATGTGGCACAGGAGCTGAGAGAAGGAATTACGCTATTCCTGAGGGTTAAGTGGAGCTATTTCATGGATACTTCAGTTAGAACTCATGTGACAGAGTTTGGTGGAGTTGATTGAGGAAGTTAGTGGAGTTGTATTCAGTTTAACTAATCTAAACATAGTTGAGCTATTTGTATCTAGTTTAACCGATTGATACAATTAGTGAGAGTGGTGTGAATTAATTATTAATTAATTCACTAATTATAAACTCATTAATCAACTAAAGAATACATCAGTTAACTTCAGTGCATGGACAGTTTCAGTGGAGACCAGTGCAGAGATAGGTGAAAGGGTAAGTGTGACTATCAGTTGTGACTATAAGTGATGCATGGTTTGCATCCAACACTTAGTAGAGATGCCTATAAAGACTACGTGAGCAAGGCTGGGGTAATAAATTCTCATCAAGAGGCATTCTTCAGCAGGGATTGCGTAGTAGAGGCAGGCTAAGGGCTGGCAAAGATCAGTGCATGGGATTTGCAAGATCGGGCCTGATTAGTGTGTAGCAAGTGGAGATTATACTGAGATTTTGTGAGGAGCTTTGTATGATGATTGTTACATGATCTCTATGACATATATAATATACAGATAGTTGGGGGTTTTCAGCTTTAAGCTTTCCCAGTACATATTTTGTTCATATGTGTGAATTTTTATGGCTTTAATGTGTGCATGCAATTTATTTTATTTCCGCATGTAATGATCAATGGTAGAAGAGATTCTGTATTGTGCATGAAGATAAAATAGTGTGTGATCAGGAGAATCTTGGTGGATAACATATCATTTATTCAAATTTCTACATGGTATCAGAGGGATATTGATCATTGGAGCAATTGCAAAGCATTGAAGCAGTTGAGTTTAAGGATAAACTCAAGAAAATAAAAATGGAGAAGAATTACACTATTCCGGTATACTTGACAAATTTTGTCCACTGCAAGGATGAGATTCGGAGTGTAGGAGTTAGTGTGGATGAGGAAGGACAAGTCAAGAAGGTTGGGATTCGAGCAAAGAATCTCTACAAACTTAAAGTAGATGGGATTTCTATAGAGCTTCCTACTGTTGGGAAGTGCAAGAAAGACATGCAATTGATGCTTGAGAGGGAGAAAGTTTTGCATGCAGTTAATAGTGAACCTCAGAATGTGGAGCAGCCACAAGATGAGGATCATGGAGTGGGAGAAACCACTCATGCAGAGAAATTTCGTGCTAGATGGGCAGAGGGAGTGCATGCAGCTATACCACCAGGTGAGATGTGGGGCGACATGCATGAGTAATCCCAAGAGGATATTTATAGGAAGGATTCATTGAGATGGTGTGGATCTGATGAATTGAACTTTATTTCACGAGGAATTGCCCTGACGCAGCGATGGCATGATCAGTTGGATTGATGCAGGCAGATCAAAGTGACAGTGTCGGATACTGGAGCGCAGATCAAAGTTGACAACAAGTGTAGAGTGCATGGGTGCAAAAGTTCAACAACGCAGTGGTTCCTGATGACATGTGCAGTTGGTACCAGCAGAATTCGAAGACTTTGATGATAGATGCATCAAAATGATTGAGTTGTTTGGAGCCTATTATGTTTCAGAGGAGTTGCAGAGCAGATGCATGGAGTTACATGGCGCTTGTGAAGGTTGCAGGGCGAATGCATGGAGTTGCATGTCGCATGCAAAGACAGTCCTTTCTTGTTGAGAGGGAGTGTTGAAGATTGCAACAAGAAACAGTGAAGGAGGCATCCTGAAACATCATTCATGATCCTAGTTGGAAAGTGATCACCTAAACTAGGTGGGGCCCACACCGGTGATTTTTGTCGCAAAGTCTATTTTTAGACTATGTCTATTTTTAGACATGTCGATCATATTCTATGAGTTGTGGGATGCTATTTGTGGATGGTTGGTAAAGTTGGAAAAATATATGGACTTCTATTTTTAGACATATTGGGCAGAATCTATTTTTAGATTTCCAGTCTAAAAATAGATATGTCGAATATTATTAGCTCTTAATAATATTTGGACTCTAAAGCATTATCTTATTCTCTTGGAGCACTTCATTTAAGTGCACGGATGTTGTAGGAGGCGTGAAGGAATTAAGCTATTCCTAAGGGTTATGTGGAGCTATTGCATGGATACTTCAGTTAGAACTCATGTGAGAGAGTTTGGTGGAGTTGATTGAGGAAGTTAATGGAGTTGTGTTCAGTTTAAATAATCTAAACGTAGTTGAGCTATTTGTATCTAGTTTAACTGATTGATACAATTAGTGAGAGTGGTGTGAATTAATTATTAATTAATTCACTAATTATAAACTCATTAATCAACTAAAGAATACATCAGTTAACTTCAGTGCATGGACAGTTTCAGTGGAGATCAGTGCAGAGGTAGGTGAAAGGGCAAGTGTGACTATCAGTTGTGACTATAAGTGATGCATGGTTTGCATCCAACACTTAGTAGAGATGCCTATAAAGAATACGTGAGCAAGGCTGGGGTAATAAATTCTCATCAAGAGGAATTCTTCAGCAGGGATTGCGTAGTAGAGGCAGGCTAAGGGCTGGCAAAGATCAGTGCATGGGATTTGCAAGATCGGGCCTGATTAGTGTGTAGCAAGTGGAGATTATACTGAGAGCTTGTGAGGAGCTTTGTATGATGATTGTTACATGATATCTATGACATATATAATATACAGATAGTTGGGGGTTTTCATCTTTAAGCTTTCCCAGTACATATTGTGTTCATATGTGTGAATTTTTATGGCTTTAATGTGTGCATGCAATTGATTTTATTTCCGCATGTAATGATCAATGGTAGAAGAGATTATGTATTGTGCATGAAGATAAAATAGTGTGTGATCAAGAGAATCTCGGTGGATAACATATCAGCTATTCAAATTTCTACAGATGATATGCATGTTCTTATTTTACAGTTCCATCATGCTTCACAAATTCATTATGTGTTCTGGTTTTGTGTGTTGGCCATTTGATTTTATAAGCTATGGGTTAAATTTTCCACGACAATTGTTTTTCTTTTAAGCTTTCAATATTTATTTAAACGTTGTAATAAGTTTATTGGTTTATGCCATAAATCTTTTGGCCAGGGGAGCATGATCCCTGCCCTGCAAATGAGGGGCTCAACTTCTCAACCCTTGGGCCTGCTAATATTTCTTACACCTAGCATTATAAGTGTTTTATTTTAAAATAAGATCTCTTGTTAGAGTTCCTAAGTCATATCAATTCCTAATTGTATTTTTTTGGTTTCCATAAAATTGTGATTCTTTCATTGCTCGATAATACTTGTCGAGTATGTTTTTTTTTTTTAGCATAGCTTGTTAAGCATGGTCCATTTACTGTTATTTCCTACTGCTATTCCACTCTATATTCTCTAACTTTACTAGGTTTTATAATAGGTATAGACTTCACAGATTATCAATACCATAACCATAGAAATTTTTAAGAAATAAAAAGATATGTTTTTACTTTTTTTCTACAGTGTTTTCCTATTTGTATTCAATTCTTTTACAGAGTAGATGGAATTTAACAATATCCATAATTTACAATAAAGTAAAAGTTACCTTTGCAGAAAACTTAAAAGAATTTCTCTTTCTGTTTCAACAAGTTAAACTAATAAGTTGAATATACTTATCTTGTTTTCTCTTCATTAACTGATGGCACTGTCCAACCGTGAGAGAGGCAATCACGTCCTCTTCTACCCCCATTCTCCGCAACAGATTTTAGATACCAGGTTTTCTTTTTCTGAAGTTAGACCTCCAGACCCCAGTCCAGTCTACCATTCTTCAGGTACAAAGTTCCACTGGTAAACCACTAGAGCTGGGCAACTTTGTTTTCTTCACAATCTTACTGATGTGAAACCCTTTTTCCTTTCTCAAACATAACCCTCTCCCCTTCTTAGGATTTCCTTTTATCCTCTTGGGGAGTGTAACTGTCAGAAACTTCCTCTTTCTTTTACTCTAAAATATTGGAATTCTTTACCATAGAGTTAATAAATTACTCAATGAAATTTCTTATTCATGAAATAAAATTCCAGTTTATTTTTAGTTCATAAATTCAAATGTATCAGTAAAATTATTTTAACATGAATTGAAAATAAAACAGGGTGTTACATCTTCCCCCACTAGAGGTAAACATTGTCTCCGGTGATTACGTTCTTACTGAAACAATTCAGGATATGTCTCTCGAACAAATTTTTCATCCACCCAAGTAGCCTCCTCCGGGCTGAAGTGCTTCCATTTCACCTTAACTTGGGGGATGACTCGCCTCCAGAGTGTTATTTTTCTCCGATCGAGAATACATTGAGGTTCTGCAAGAAATTCGTTTTCTGGTTCTACCTGCAACCAACATATTTTTAATTAATTTAATTAAGAACTCTTCTTTTGTGGAAGTCATAATGTAAACATAAATTACATGTACATTATGTTAGTGTATCACATGCTTGGGGTCATGTATGTATCGTTTCAGTAAATATACCTGTAATACATTATGTACCAATATATGACTAGGCAAAGCCATTCGGTAAGCCACTGGACCTATCCTTTCCAAAATTTGGAAAGGCCCATAGTATCTGGGAGCCAACTTAGCACAAGTATTACACCTTAAGGTGTTTTTCTTGGGTTTAATTCTGACATACACATGGTCACCAACTTCAAATTCTCGAAAGGTTCTTTTCTTATCGGCATATACCTTATGTCTATCCTGAGTTTCCTTTAAATTATGTCTAATTTTTCTTACCTCCTGCTCCATTTCCTCCAGCATGTCTGGGCCAAGCATCATTTTGGTTTCCAGACTGCTCCAGTTTATGGGGGTTTGACATTGTTTACCATAAAATGCCTCAAAAGGACACATCCTGAGAGATTCTTGGTATCCATTGTTGTAGGCTAATGCGACCAGATGTAAATATTCTTCCCATTTTGTGGGTTGTTGCATCACATACACGTGTAGCATGCCTTCTAATATTCGATTCACCCTTTCAATATGTCCATCCGTTTGAGGATGGTAAACTGTACTAAATTGGATGTGTCCCCAATCCAGTGAATAATGCTTTCCAGAAATCTGAGGTGAACTTTACATCTTGATCTGAGATAAGAATTATGGGAATGTTGTGCAGTGTAAATATATCCCTCATGAAGATATCAACATTCTATGCATACTTGTAAGTCGACTGAACATGTATGAAATGAGGTACCTTGTTAAGTATGTCCACCACGACCATAATTGAATCATTGTGTCTTTTTCTTCTCGGTAGACATGTGATAAAATCAAAATATATGAACTCCCACTTCCATTCCAAAACAGGTACGGGCTGAAGCAATCCCACTAGATGTTGGTGCTCGACCTTAACTTGTTGACACTCTAAACACTTGCTCAAATATTCAACAATGTTTTTATGCATTCCATGCCAGAAATAATCCTTTCTAATGGTTGTTAGCATCATTCGATACCAGAGGTGTCCAGCATAGGCACTTCGATGATATTCATCCAAAATCAAATCCTTCAAGCTCATTTGGTTAGGAATACATATTTCCCCTTGAAATACTAAATTTTTTTTATCATTAACTCTATAATCAGATTGTTTTCCTTGTTTTCTTTTTCTTTTTCTTGTTGCCATAGTAATTGATATTCAAGATATCTCTTTGATGCCTCCTTTATTTGTTCCCGAAACTTAACTTCTGCATGGTTAAAGTAGAGTTCATAGATACCGTGAATTTTCCTACTAAAAGCATCCACTACACGGTTTTCTTTGCCTTTCACATGTTGAATGTCAAAATAAAATTCACTTAGGAGCACATTCCATCTCGCTTGATGGGAATTCAAGTTAGATTACTTAAATTAATTGTGGAAGCTACTATGGTCAGTCCTTAGCACAAACCTTTTTCCCAACAGGTAATGTCTCCATACCCGGAGAGCATGGTCCTTTAGCATTCTAGATTCATACACTATTACCTTTCCATCTTCTGTCAGTACTGCTCCCACCCCTTCCTTGCAAACATCTATGTAGACTTCAAATTCTCTGTTTGGATCAGCCACTTGTAACATAGGGTCAGTGGTTAATAGTTCCTTTAATCATTCAAAACTAGCTTAACATTCACTATTCCACTTAAAAACTCATCCCTTCCACTGCACGGAAGTAATGGGAAAGGGTATCTTAGAAAAGCCTTCGATGAATAGCCGGTAGTAACTAGCTAGGCCCATGAAAGAACTTATGTCTACCACGTTTCTGGGGATTCTACATTCCATGATTGTTTTTATCTTTTCAGGATCTACCAAGATCCCTTTAGCAGATATCACATGGCCCAGATATTGGATCTGTTCTTTGTAAAAATCTCATTTGCTAAACTTGGCGTAGAGATAATGCTCCCACGACATTTTCAACACTAAGTGTAAATATTCTTGGTGTTCCTTCATATTCCTAGAGTATATCAATATGTCATCAATAAAAATTAAAACCAATTTATCGAGATATGGGTGGAAGATGCCATGCATCAAACTCATGAATGTTGTTGGTGCATTAGTTAATATGAATGGTAGTACCAGAAATTCATAGTGCTTGTACCTGGTTCGAAAAGATTTTTTGGATATGTCTTCATATTTAATCTGTATCTGGTGATACCCAGATCTCAAGTCAATTTTTGAAAACACTTTTGTTCCTTTTTCCTGATAAAAAATATTTTCTATACTTGGCAATGGATATTTATTCTTGATTGTCATCTTATTAAGCTGACATTAATCCATGCACATTCACATCGTTCCATATTTGTTTTTAACGAATAGCACAAGTGCTCCCCAGGGGGCACACTCGGTCGAATATACTCTTTGTCCAATAGTTCTTGTAGCTTCATCTTTAATTATGTCAACTCAGGTACACTCATCCTGTATGGTGCTTTCAATACATGGATTGCTCTAGGTAGTAATTCAATAGTAAAATCAATATCTCTTTTTGGGGGTAATCCTGGAATATTTTAAGGAAATACATCCATGAAATCCTAATAAAGTGGAGTATTTTCCAATATAATGGTCTTATATTTAGAATTAGTAAACCCCATCTAGATATCATAGAGTTGAAACCCTTTCCTAATGAATTTACCTAGTTGAGTTGTTGTGATGGGGCGCAATTGAAGTGGTTTATTAATTCCCTACAATTCTTGATGAGTACCATCTTCTGCCTTGAAATGGATAATTTTCTCCTTGCAATATACTAGTGACCAATGTCTCTCTAACCACTACATTCCCAACAGGATGTCATAAGAGCCCAAAGGTAAAATATTAAATTCTATTGTTATATAATGTCTGCCTATTTCTAGGATACAATCCCATACTTTAGCATTAACTCTTCACCTTGACCCCATAGCCAATTGTACCAACCAGAGACCTATAAATTTATGACTTTGCAATTTTCAATTTTCAGCTACTCGAGGGTTTATATAACTTAAATTGGCACTGGGATCAACCAAAATGGAAAAATTTTGAGATTGTAACTTACCTTCCAGTTATATCATGGTTGGTTGGAAATTTGCTTGCCCTTCCTCAATTATAGCATTAATTCTTGGCATATTTTGTGCAACATCCCCTACTATAGACGCCTCTTGCAAGTTGGTTGTAACTTCATTTCTTCCATGGTGAGGGAGATTTTTGAAGCAATGTGCTTCAATGCATCCCCAGCATTGTAACAGTATGGCCTTTAACACCCTATATGGCCTGATGGATGCTGACAATGAAATACTGGGATGATCCAAGGTATGGCCTGATGGATGCTTTCATAGGCTGATATTCCACGGCCCATTTGGGATTTTCCTGTTTTCTCCCAAATTTTCTATTTTCTAAATTTCTCGGACCATTTTTATAACTTCTTGGTCTATTGTTTTCAAGATTCAAGGACCTTTTCTACCCTTTCTTTGGTGGCCAACTTCTACCAATTTCACCTTTCACCTTAGAAAATTGATAACACATTCTTGCTTTTCATATCACCTCATCCATATTTTTCGAGTTTAAAAATTCAATCCTTTCCTTCATATGAGCAGGCATGCTGCTCAAGAATCATTATACTTTTTCTTTTTCATTGTCTCTTTGCACACGAATCATTTATGTTTGGATTTTTTTATCCAGATTTATGCAGGAACACAACAGAATAAAAATATAACCATAAATACAGAGATGTAGCTAAAATAACACTTCATTTCATTAATATCAAATAACTGAAACTTGCTTATAGACAGAATGGAAATAAAACTAGCTAGGGCACTGGTAGCTATCTCTGAGAAGAGATGTGGCAGCTACAGGCCTCTGAACTGAGTTACAATGAGGCTCGAGGGCCTATTTATTATTTAGAAACAATGGGAAATCCTAAACAGCCAAAACCCTAACCCTAGGAGATGGAGCGCCAAAACTATGGGCCTCGTTTGGGTAAATTGGTGTTTCAACTTCCCGGGGACGTAACTTTGGCATACGATCTTCATTTGACACGTACCATACCACGTTATAAAGATCTATCTGAGGAATACAAATTTTGAGTGAGAAACATTGGTCCATGAACCCATTTTGCTCCCCGTTTTCCCAAAAAATGTCGTTTAGGGCCTCAAAACAACTCCAGAAGTTCAGGACCCGAAAAACTACTAAAAATAGTAAGTTGTGCTGAAACTGAAAAACTGAAAGAGACAATGGTGGGGCCCCAAGTGGAATAGGTGGGTGACCACCAATATCCACTTGGATCATTTCTCCCCCCTTAGGAAGCAATGGTCCCCATTGTGTTAAGTTCCTCCATGAGATGAAGAAATTTTTGCTGAACTTGGTCCCTAGTGAACCACTTTCCTTGGTTCAGGAGTTGGCCAGCTTTGACAACCCGATATAGTTGGATCTTCTGTTGGTGAGTGTTCTTGATTTGCATGTCCATGATACAATCTATGGTGGTCTATTCCATGCAGTCTGGGTTTAACTCTATTGGTGTGAGTTGTTCTGCAATGTCAGAGGTGGGAAGTAAGGACGAAGGTGATCCACATTGAAGACTGGGTGCAGACCAAGGAATGGTGGAATACTGAGCTCGAAGGCATTGTTACCTACAACCTTGGTGATGGTGTACGACTCGTATCAGAGTGGGCAAAGCTTGCGGTGGGGTCCAGTGAGACGCTCCTTCTGTAAATGTAGCCATACTTTGTCGGCCACCTGGAAGTTTTGTGGCACCCGGTGTTGATCATGGTGTTGCTTCTACTTGGCATTGGCCCTGTCCAATATATCATGAACTTGTTGGCAGATGTGTTGAATGCGCTCGATGAAGCTATTTTCTTTGTCAACTTCAGACTGGACATGAGCCGAATCAGCCTGAGTAGCCGCAAATGGCATGGCTACGTCAATGGGAAATAGTGGCTGGAATCTCGAGCCCACCTGAAAGGGGCTATGGCCGATTGAACTGTGGAGAGCCCGGTTATAACTATGTTGTACATAGGGGAGGCTATCGTCCCTTGTACATGGATGCTTTGAATTGTACATGCGCATAATGTGTACAATCATTCTGTTGACGACCTCTGTCTGGCCATCTATTTGGGGATGGAAAGCTGTGGACTTGGTGAGCTTGGTGTCCAACATTGACCAGAGGCTGGACCAAAATGTGTTGAGGAACCTGCTATTTCAATATGATATGATAGATTTTGGGATCCCAAAGTGCACCCACACTCGTTCAAAGAAGAGTTTAGCAGTGGCTTCTGCTATGATATTCTTCTTGCAGGCTGCCATAATGGCCATCTTCAAGAATCTGTCGACGACCTGAAAACACAGTCATTTCCATGCTTATTAGAAGGTAGGCCCGACATGTAATCCATGGAGATGGATTCCCAAGGTCGACTAGGGGTAGGTAGAGGAGTATATAGGCCTTGCTTCTTGATGGTCGGTTTGGCAATGGCACAAGCAGTGCAGGATCTGATGTGCTTCTTGACATCCTTTCGAAGGTTCGGCCAATAGAAATACTTCTGCAGTACTGCTACTATTTTCTCAGCCCCGAAATGCCCAACGACTCGACTGTAGTGTGCTTCCCATATCATCTTGGCACGCTCGCTTGAGGGAACGCAAAGGTGTCCCATCTGGCGTAAAAGTGCATCTTGGAGGTGAAAATCTAGAACTTACGTACCCCCCAAGAGTGCCTTGTAAGTGTGTCCGAATTCTTGGTCACTCTCATAGAGAAGCGGCCAATTAAAAGTCTCGTGCCCACAAGAGTTGAGAATGATGGTGAGCGCCACAATTGGTGGTTGGCTGAGGCATTCTGCAACATTATTGGTGCTACCCTTCTTGTACTTGATGTTAAAATGTAACTATTGCAGATATGTGGACCACTTCTGATGGCGATGATTCTGCAACTTCCCTTGTTTTTGTATGAACTGCAGGGGCCGATGGTCTGTGTGGATGATTGTTTCCTTCCCCAAAATGTAATGCTTCCATTGTCGACAAGCTTGCATAATGTAATACATTTATTTTTCATACGTGGGATACTTGCGAACTATGTCAGACAATGTCTCACTGTGATATGCCACTGGATGTCCTTGTTGAGTAAGAAATGCCCCAATAACATAGTCAGAGGCATTTGTCTCGATCTCAAATGGCTGTTACAAGTCTGGTAATGTGAGCACTGGGGCAGAACAGAGGTGATTTTTCAATTCTGTGAATGCCTTCTGTTGAGGTTCCGACCAAAATAATTTTTCTTTCGCTCCTCCCTTGGTGACTTGACTCAAGGACCAAGTGATATGAGAGAATCCCAACACGAACCTATGGTAGAAATTAGCAAGACCTAGAAATCTGCAAAGCTCTATTATAGTGGTTGGGGCTGGCCAATCTCGAACGACTTGGATCTTGGCTGGATCCACATGCACTCCCCTTTCATCAATAATGTATCCCAGATATTGAACCTGGGTCATGCCAAAAGTGCACTTCTCCAAATTGGCACACAACTTGTGTTGCCGCAGTGTTTGGAGGACTTGTCGGATTTGGTGAAGGTGCTCTTCCCAAGTTTGGCTGAAGATCATAATGTCATCCAAGTACACCACTACAAATGAGTTGGTGAATGGCTGCAAGATGTCATCCATCATCCTCATGAAGGTTGCGGGAGCATTCGTCAACCCAAAAGGCATGAACAACCATTCGAAAAGGCCTTCCTTGGCTTTGAAGGCAGTCTTCCACACATCAGAGGGTTCAATTGGCACCTGGTGATACCCAGACTTCAAGTTGATCTTGCTAAAATATTTTACACCTTTGAGTTGGTCCAGAAGGTCATCAATCCATGGGATCAGGTACCTATTCCAGATAGTGATCTTGTTCAGTGCCCAATAGTCAATACAGAGTCTCCACATCCCATCCTTCTTCTGTACCAACATGATCGGGCTCCCACAGGGCGATGAACTTGGTCGGATGTGACCTTTTTGCAGCAACTCCTAAATCTACCTCTTGATTTCATCGTTCTCTAGAACAGAGTGCCGATAGATCGGTCCATTGGGTAGTGGAGCACATAGGGTCAGATCAATCGGGTGCTTGACCTGACAGTGTAGAGGAACCCCTGTGGGTGAGGTGAAGATGTCCCCGTACTCCTCCAAAACCTTATCCATTTGTTGTTGTCGTGCAGAGGAGCCCTGTTTGGAGGTCGTGGCCACAGTCTTCTTCTTGCCCTGGGGGCGAATCATCAGGAAAACAAATTTCCTGGTTTGGGAAATGAGCTTACTACATTGTTTTGCAATAACCAAAGAGATAGCGGCAGGAGGTGGTACCTCTGGTATCTTGTACAACTTATTTCCCAAGGTAAAAATAACAGTGCGAGGCTGAGACTCATACACAGCATGACGCTTCCACAAGTATGGTTTCCCTAATAATACATCAGAAACATCAATAGGAGAAATGTCACATAATACCTCATCCGTGAAGGGCTTGATGCTATAGGGAAGGAGGCACTACTGGCTAACGCGGAGATCTCTTCCTTGGTGAAGCCACCCGATGGTGTATGGATGTGAGTGAGTTGTGGTCGGCAAGCCCAATCGCTGCATTACGTCTGCTGAAATGAGGTTCTTTTGGCTCCCATTGTCGACAATGAACTGTACCGGGGAGCCATTCACCCACATTTGGGAGTGGAAGAGACGTTCCTCCTCCTCTGGATCTTTTGGTTCCTCTTGGATCTTCGTAGTGGCAACAGTGGCATTGTGCTCCACATCAATAACCTATTTCCCTTTTTCATTCCCCTTGTCAGGTTCTAATTCAGAGTCGGAGCATGCATCTGAATCAGAAGCCCTCATCTCAGCCACCAGCGACTGCTTGGCCCGACACTCACTTGTGCTGTGAGTGGAGCTCTTATGGAACTCACACCACTTTCCCGTGTCCTTCTTTGGCTTTGCGGTGTTTTTCTTTGCTTGGGGCTTAGACAGGTTTTCTTGAGTCACCATGCCTTCGCTTTGTCCTTTGTTCTGCGGTTTGGGAGCACCTTTCCCTTGCTTTTGATTCGCAGATCCAAATTCTCACTTCTTCTGTTTTAATTTTTTCTCAATCTTGGCAGCATACCGGTATGCTGTACCAAGTGAGGAGATGTCAAGGAACTCCATTTCCTCTTGAATTTATCTGTGCAGACAACTGCAATACTTTGACACCAGATGTTTCTCTAAATATTTGATACCCAACTTGGTGCGCAGGGTATGGAACAGATTCGTCAGCTCATGCACATCTTGATCCCTTTGTTGTCGCAACATGGTCCATTGTATGTACTTGTCCTCATAGCTCCCCATGGGATAGTATTGTTCCTTGATGTCATCTCAGAAAGAATTCCAAGTGGTTACGACCGATAACAGAGAGGGTTTTGTCTCATCCTTTTTCTCACAGTGGGTTTCCCACTAGTCCTTGACATGGGGGGCAACTTTGAGGAGTGCAAAAATAATCTTCTCCCTGTCAGAAAAGTCATGAACCGAGAAATATCTTTCTAATAGATTCAACCATCTATCTACAACATCTACATCTACTTGACCCTCAAATATGGGAATTTCAAAATTTACTTGTACCTTAAAAGGAGTCTCGCCTCTAGAGTGGCTGCTGGATGCAGATGCGCTGCAAGTGGGTAGCCGTTGAAGGATCTGGGCAAAGTTATCCATCATCGCGTTCCTTTGTTTTTCGAGGGCCTCTTCGAGAAATATTTTGATAGGATCTCCTGCTCCCTCATATTTCTTTTCGTCCCCCATGGGAGTCCATTTGGATTTGCGAGGTTTATCTTGCAAAGGTTCCACCAAATTGAGCCGTAACTCCTTATACCCCGACCTCATTGGGGACATGCAAAGAAGGATCGAGAAAAAGCAGACCAGTTTGATACCACTGATCCGAATTTATGTAGGAACGCAACAGAATAAACATATAACCATATATATAGAGATGCAGCAGAAATAACACTTCATTTCATTAATATCAAAGAACTGAAACTTGCTTATAGACAGAATGGAAATAAAACTAGCTAGGGCACTGGTAGCTATCTCTGAGAAGAGATCTGGTGGCTACAAGCCTCTGAACTGAGTTACAATGAGGCTTAAGGGCCTATTTATTATTTAGAAACAATGGGAAATCCTAAACAGCCAAAACCCTAACCCTAGGAGATGAAGCACCAAAACTATGGGCCCCGTTTGGGTAAATTGGTGTTTCAACTTCCCGGGGACGTAAATTTGGCATACAATCTCTGTTTGACGTCTACCATACCTCATTAGAAAGATCTATCCAAGGACTACAAATTTCTAGTCAAAAACATCAATCCATGGACCCATGTTGCTCCCCTTTTTCCCTAAATACGTCGTTTAGGGCCTCAAAACGGCTCTGGAAGTTCAGGACCTGAAAAAATGCTAAAAATAGTAAGTTGTGCCGAAACTAAAAAACTGAAAGAGACAATGGTGGGGCCCCAAGTGGAATAGGCGGGTGACCACCAATATCCACTTGGATTAGTTTTTGTACTATGTCTAACACTCAGGTTTTCTAATGCTATTATTCTTCCAACAACCTACTAGTTGGATGGTGTTGATTCACACTCAATTGTACCCACATTTCTGGGTTAAGTACCAGATTAGGCAGGGAGTGGGTCTCCACTGTAATTCTTGATGGTTTCTAGTTGCATCCTCTCCTTATTGGATTTCTCAATAGTTTTTTTCACTCCGTGTGCGTGGAATTAACAAAATTGATAGCCACCAAAGTTAGTTGGCCCAACTTGGCCCAACGTGTGAACCACGCCCTGATACCATATATCACCACTACTAAACTTATACATAAAATATTCAATGATATATGACATGGATATTCTAAAGTATTATTATTTTTTATATGATTGTACAATGTTTATTTCACATGATATTATTTGATAGTGTTACACACCTTGTAAACAAGTACGATTGGAGAATTCTCCAAGTTAAGAGATACACATGGTAATGTGATATATACTATGATACTTGGTTTCATTTAGACATTTAAGCCTTTAATAGATTTATTACTGTACCTATACATTGATTACATAATCGATGGTGAGAAATCTTGGGTTAAATGATTTGTGGTGGCTTTAATCAATTTCATTTCATTAAACCTAGACACTTGTCCTTACTGTTGGATGGCAATTTGCACATCTTAAATGTCTTGGTTCTTCATGCCCACCATATATCTGGTTAACCCTAGATTTTAGGGTGAGAGCTCTGGTTGTAGTGGTTAGGGTAACTACCCCAACCCAAAGCACTGAGGTACCACTCATTTGTTTCTCGATGCTACTATGATACAAGCTCTGCAAGTCTCTCTATTTACGACCCATCCTTTTGGTAGGTCCATCAATTTCTTACCATAATACTTAGTTTTTTCTTCATGGCTTCGGCTTTATTCATACGCTTTTATTCTGGTTTATTATCCTACTAAATAATTATATCGAAATACTTCAGCTGGTTGTGTGGCTTACGGGCTTCTTTTCCCTCACAATTTGTTTTCCTAACATTGTCATAGAGTTTTCACAATGGCTCAGGCAGGTAAGGATGCTTCTAAAACCACTTAGTTTATTTATTCCTCTTGTTCAACCTTACATTTTGAGCTAGGGTAACTCATACCTCGATAATGTAAATTACCCATGTTTCTTTTCAAAGTTATCTAAATGGAGTTCGCCTAGAATTAAACATCTCTGGTTTTATTCGCAGGGAACCATAAAATCTCCCATGCTTATTTTGAATTGGTTTCTTGATGTTGTCCCTTATGCATGTTAGTCCGAGTAGGTAAGTTTACATTTTTTTTATTTATATTTTCCTTTTCGGCTTACAAAGGCTTTCCGTCGGTTGGAGGCTTTTATTATAGAGATTTACTCTTCTTTAATGCATGTTATTGTGTCATATACGAAGTTGTTGGACCTTTGTGGCACTGCAATTGCAATCTGGGTCCCTCAATATGTCGTTCACGATTCCGAGTAAGCCATACCTCGTCCCCAATTCACATTGTTCTCTTTCTTGTTTTCTAGAATTGTCGATTCATGGTTTACTGAGGGTAAACCCTCTTTATGAATAGGTATGGCCTCTGGCCCTTCTGCTTGTTGCATGCAAGAGTATCTCTATTATTTCTCGGCCTAAAGGGTTTGGCACACTCCTATTTGATGTTAACAAAGATTCACTTCTCTATTTTATGTTCTTTCTTGGAACATAGGGTCATATGTTGTTGTTTGTGATGTTGTGTGAATATGAATAGTTCTTATGAAATTGTTTCAACCCGAACTTGTACTGGATGGTTCTATTACAATTGTAACATACATCATTATTGTTAGTTGGATTTATAAATACTTATATATTTCAAAAAAAAAAATCACGGTATATAATGATATGCATGTTCTTATTTTGCAGTTCCATCATGATTTGCAAATTCATTATCTTTTCTAGCTCCATGTGTTGTCCATTTGAGTTTGTATTCTATGAGTTAAATTTTCCAGGGCAATTGTTTTTCTTTTAAGCTTTCAATATTTATTTTAACGTTGTAAGAAGTTGATTGGTCTATATCATAAATATTTTTTCCAGGGGACCATGATCCATGCCCTGTAGATGCCAGGCTCGGCTTCTCAACTCCTAGGCTTGCTGATATTTCTTACACCTAGCATTATAAGGGTTTTATTTTAAAATAATATCTCTCGTTACAGTTCGCAAGTCGTATCAATTCCTAATTCTATTTTGTTGGTTTCCATAAAAATGTAATTCTTTCTTTGCTCGATAATACTTAACGATTATGTTTTTTTTTAGCATACCTTGTTAAGCATGGTCCATTTATTGTTATTTCCAACTTAAATTCCACCCTATACTCTTTAACTTTACTAGGTTTTATAATAGGTACAGACTTCGTAGATTATTAATACCATAACCATAGAAAGTTTTAAGAAATAAAAAGATTTGTTTTTACTTTTTTTATACATTATTTTTCTTGCTATCTGTATTCACTTATTTTGCAGATTTGATGGAATTTAGCAATATCTCTAATTTATAGTAAGCTGAAAGTTACCTCTGCAGAAAAATTAAGACAAATTCTCTTTTTGTTTCAACAAGTTAAACCAGTAAGTTCAATATACTTATCTCGGTTTCTCTTGATTAACTGATGGAATTGCGCAACCCTGAAAGAGGAAATTGTGTCCTATTCTCCCCCCTGCTACGCACCAGAGTTTTGATTGCAGTTTTTTTTTTCTTTTTTGAAGTTAGACCTCAGGACCCTAGTCCATTCTACCCTTCTTCGGGTACGTAAACCACTAGCTCTGCACAACTCAATTTTCTTCACAATCTTACTAATGTGAAACACTTTTTCCTTTCTAGAATAGAACCTCTTCCCCTTCTCAAGATACCTTTTATCCTCTTGCAGAGGGTAACTGTCAGAAACTTCCCCTTTCTTTTACTGTGGAATCTTGAAATTATTTACATATAGTTAATAAAAAATCAATGTAATTTCTTATTCATGAATAAAATTCCAGTTTCTTTTTACTTAATAAATTCAAATGTATCAATAATTCCAACTTAACTGTTAGAAATGTAGAAGATTGTTCATACAATAGGTTAATTATGGATTAGAGATTCTACAATCTAGGCAGAATTGAATTTGATTAAAATTTCATGGTTTACCTAAGTTTTGCATCTTGAAAGTCTTTTGTAAGTGGAAATTTGTCTCAAAATTTTAATGGTTGGATTTTTACCTGATTGGATTTTCAAATTTGGAATATTGTTACAATGTTATCTTATTTTAAATGTTTATATAAATTTATTCTTAATTCATATATGAGAAATTTGTGCTCCTATCAATAAAGAACTGCCCTATATTTACTTTTTAAGTAACTAAATAAATATTTTGTATTTATGAATCAAAAAATTATTTACTAGCAATTGCACCATATGTTGCAAAGGAAACGCTGTAAAGCAGTAACATAGGAAAAAATAGTATAGAGGAAATGCTCTCACATGAATCATGTAGGTAGGAAAGAGCAGTATAGAGGAAATGCTCAACTACAAGTCAGTTACATAATTTGGTTACAACAACATATGTTAATATCATTTTTAGATAAGTATGAGTTCTTTGGTCCTAAGATGAAATATCATCATTCAAGAAGTTTAAAAAATGAGGTGTTTTATTAGTATAAGCCTTTTTTCTCTAAGAACCATAAGTATCTAAGTACCAAAAAATAGATTTTCAATGGGAAGAAAAGAGATTACATCAAACCCACAAAGAATAACAACTCATCTATGGTACAACTTAGGTATTTAATGATATAACTTACAAAATCTCTTGATAAACACATAAATAATTTCATCATTTTTCCTCTTGAGCAACCATACATTTTTCATTTTTCAAAAATTTCAAAAAAAAAAAACTAATTACATCATTTAAATAATCCAACATAAACCTCAATGTGTAATTATAATCTTTACCTCATATCATTGAAAATAAATGAACATTAATTTACATCATAACATTAAAAAGACAAGAACATCCTCAATGGCTACTCAAAAGAAATGAACATTAATTTTTGTGACAACAATAAAAATACATGAACATTAATGGGTTACTAAAAGAAATTATATTTTTTCCTTTTTTGACCAATTACTAAAAATATGCCCAAAAAAAACACCTCTTTATACCCATATAAATTGCTTAAGATAAAAATAACAATATAGATTAAAAGATGATAATGTTTTATTGTTTAAATTGTATTTTTCACTACATAAAATGGATTTAAACCCTTACAAAAGCTCCACAACATTTAAATTATAGATATTCAACAACTTAAAATTAGATATATATATATATATATATATATATATATTTATTTATTTATTTATTTTTTATCAATTACTAAAAATACTGCCTAAAACCAGCTTTTTATACTACTTCCATATACAATCTAAAAACAACTCTTTATACTATTTTCATATAAATTATATAAAATTATATTTTTTCTATTTTTCACCAATTACTAAAAAACTGCAATGAAACACCTATTTATACTACTAACATATAAATTGTTTAAGATAACAATAACAATAACAATATAGATTAAAAAATAAACATTTAAAAGTTTAAATTGCTTAAAATAAAAATAACTTTATTAATTAAAATATGATAATATTTTATTATTTAAATTATATTTTAACTAAGTAAAATAAATTTAATTAATCTGAATAAAATCTCCAAAACATTCAAATGGTTGCTATTCATCCAATTAAAATTACAATTTCCTAACCTATGAAAACTATTAAAAATCTGCTCAATAGAGGGCAAAGAAGTCATCCCATTAAACCAACTAAATTAAACTAATCGATAAGTCAACTCATTAAACTAAACTCTGGAATACTAATTGCTTAAGATCAGAATAACATTTGCAGATTCAAGGAAGGTCTTATTATCGTTGTACCAAGATAAGTACATATGACTGAGAGTCTGGGTTATTATCCATTAATTTAAGAAAATGATTGTTGCTTGGTGATTTGAATATTTCCATGGAAGGCATGTTTAGATTGGAGAGACCAATTTGGTTTTTATTTTCAAAATCGTTGGTACACCATCATTCACAATTACTAGTTGTCCCAATAAGGGTGCTTGTTATTTAATATATATGGAAGCCTAATTTGACAAGAAAACTTTTAAATCTAAAAAAACACTCACCAATCCAATCATAACAATGATTTCACTCAAATTTGGCATGCAATATTATTTTAAAATCGATGAACTCATTTGAAACCTATTCAGACAAACTAATCTTGTTTTCCATCAATCAAATATTAAGATCTAAATACAAATCAGTTAATGCAGATCAATGAAAACATATGAGAAAAATCTTAGATCATTATCCTACAGGCACAAAGCATTACTCTAATTTTAACACTGAAAAAAGCTACAGATTGCCCAAAATTTGCATAGCTATCTAATGAATATTCATCAATAATTAGGGCACATGCATTAAAATACTACTATTAAATACACAGATTTCCAACCAGCAAGCAATGCACATATAATGGAACTCTCGTTTTAGTAATGTAAAGATGTCATTATAATGCATTCACTGTTGAAATAAATCTATGTCACACTTCAAGAGGATACAATAAACCCAATAATGTAAATGAATGCGCTTGATACGCTTCATTCCATGCTCTTGATACACTTTTGTGGAACATGACAAAATCCTCACATGGTTTTGACGCAGAATACTCCTTCATAAACGTTGCAAACAAATACTCTCAACCTTCACACCTTTATCAGAAAATAAACTTACGGTCTTAATAAATTCCAAAGAAGTTTTGACGCAAAATACTCCTTCATAAACATTGCAAACAAATACTCTCAACCTTCACACCTTTATCAGAAAATAAACTTACGGTCTTAATAAATTCCAGAGAAAATTAACTTACGGTCTTAATGAATTCCAGAGAAATTCGATTTTCCGACCGCGGAGTCACGTAACAATACAATTTTGAAAAGATAATCTTCACTTTGCTCATTGTTTGCATAGGCCATTTTGGGTTCGAATCAGGGCAGACAGACAGGAATATTGCTAGCTGAACTTAACATGGCAAAATTAAATTGCAAATTAATTCACAAGACATATTATTAACAATTAACAATTTCTTTAATAATAATTATCAACTAAAATACCATAAATTAGACAAATTTCCTATTGATCCTTCAAATGACAAAATGTCTTCGAGCAGCAGCTAGCAGTCACGAAAAGGTCGCTCAACATTTATTAATACGCATTCCTTCCACCAATAAACCAAGAACATGACTTTTGGTGTCTTACCTTCTGGTGCAGTCTCCAGTTCTCTCCCGTTAAAAACTAAGAGGGGCCGCGAGCATTTTCTATCAGTTTTTTTGAATGTAGGTAAACAATTCAATATATTTTAGGTGCTTTTATAATTATGTGAAAAAAATTTAGATTTCATTTATTTTTATCTACATGTAGAGATTTGCGACATGTGTCTCGCATGTTTAAATGTTTCTCTCCAAAAAGTATGCATTATATTTGAAGTTGGGGAGAACTATATTTTAAGTTGTTTATGCTTCTTATTTGAGAAATCATTTTCAAATGTTTCTGCTAAGTCTATCAAAGCATACATACTCTACCACCCTCTGGTTTTGAACCTGTAACCTCTTAGGAAGAAACACAGCTTCTTAATCATAAGACCCACTCAAGCTGTATATATATATATAATGTTTAATATTTTGAAAATTTTATAAATTTAAAATTATTTTCTTAGAATATAGAGAAAAAATTCCATATTTTATATAAATTTCTATTAAAGCTTTTTTATTTTAAATAATTTAGTGTTGGCATATATCATTTCAACCAAATAACTAACAATTATATGCACACAATTTGTATATACAAATAAATAGTAAGTAACATGCTTATATATTTATTGACAAAAAATCATAAATATGTTAAAATATGTTATATTCTAACCATTTGGATTTGAATATGATAAAAAAATTAAAGCATTAATAATATAAATATTATAAAAAATAAATGTAAAATGACCTTTTTTTCTCAAAACTGAAATTATATTTTTTTCAATGGTTTAAAATATATAAATGAATTTGACAACGTATTTTTATCTACATGTAGAGATTTGCGACATGTGTCTCGCATGTTTAAATGTTTCTCTCCAAAAAGTATGCATTATATTTGAAGTTGGGGAGAACTATATTTTAATTTGTTTATGCTTCTTATTTGAGAAATCATTTTCAAATGTTTCTGCTAAGTCTATCAAAGCATACATACTCTACCACCCTCTGGTTTTGAACCTGTAACCTCTTAGGAAGAAACACAGCTTCTTAATCATAAGACCCACTCAAGCTGTATATATATATATAATGTTTAATTTATTGACAAAAAATCATAAATATGTTAAAATATGTTATATTCTAACCATTTGGATTTGAATATGATAAACAAATTAAAGCATTAATAATATAAATATTATAAAAAATAAATGTAAAATGACCTTTTTTTCTCAAAACTGAAATTATATTTTTTTCAATGGTTTAAAATATATAAATGAATTTGACAACGTACACTAAATCAAAACACAACATTGTACTGCACTCTAATTAAAATTAAATTAATTAATTATATTGCACTGTAATTAACATTAAACAACTTAAACTAGTAATTTTTAACTACAACACTGCAATACAAATTAATAACTTGAAGTATAAATTAATATTTTAAGCGTAAGGTTTATGAATTCGAGAAAAATTGGAAACTATAAAAATAATATAGATAAATGTTAAAAGAACAAAAATTAAATTGACATGTAGATTACTCTTCTTTTAAGTCCTGTACAGTTAATCCGATTGCAATCCATATATCATCGGGGCATCTTCAGGGCCAGAAAAAGCAGAGTATCTTGCCACTTGTAGTGCATCGTACATTTGAGGATAAGAGCGGCCATTGCAAGGTGCGAACATTCCTGTAAATCGTTCCGCGAAAAACCAAAAGAAAATGACATTTATGAGGTCCTCACTGCATTTCAGGTTAATGCAATTTCCGCGGGTAAATTCTCAAGGAGCAAAGTAGAATATGCCGGACGTGACCCTCACTTGAAAACGCTTCTTTCAACTTCAATTCGAATCCTTAGTCTGCATTCACAATTATAAAACCAGCTTGTACTGTCGACATTGCTTCTTCAATTTACTGTAATCGGAGTAGAGGGATGTATAGAATAAGCCGCGAGGACAGCAGGAACATCACAGTTCTGGAGCAGAAAATGGTGATGGATAATCGGAGTAGAGGGATGTATAGAATAAGCCGCGAGGACAGCAGGAACATCACAGTTCTGGAGCAGAAAATGGTGATGGCTTGACGAGCCTGACTTTTACTGAGCAATGCAAAGATAGGTAGGGATCTTGGGGACTCTGGCGGAAGATTGTACCCTGCATGTCATTTCACGCGCAGGAACACCACGGTTCTGGAGCAGAAAATGGTGATGGGTTGATGAGCCTGGTCACCAAAAAGGCTTCGGGGACATTTCATGACATTTCTTCCAATTTGATGAAGAATCTAAAACTGTTTTTTGTAACCGATTAATAACCAATTTCAATCGAAAGGTCAATATTATTTGAATCGTCTCACACTAAAATCAAGGGTACATAATGCTACACGTAGCTATTTAGGAAAGTTGTTTTCAAATAAGTACGCTTTACAGCGTAATAAATAAAATTTCTATTTAAAATGGTAATATTTCTATTCATTGTATTGAAATCTGCTTTCTAATCTAATACACAATATAATATGTTAGAGATGTTGTAATGCCGTGATAGACATTTTGACTAGTCAAAATAAAATAAAATAGAATAGAAATAGAAATATATTTATAATTACAATTATAATTAATGATAATTAGCTCATGTAGAATAAATAGTGATGGGGAATATGGTTAAGGCACTCCCTCACTTAAATAAAGGTCACTAGTTCTATGATCCCTAGATGATTTTGACAACTTAGATACCTCTAGGTCTTATTTTCTCAAGCCAAAGTTTAACTCTATATCCAACTTAACTCAGGATCTACAAAAGAGGGATCAAATCTCTTAAGATATAAACTATTTTTAGATCTAGGCTGGTAATTATGTTTATAGTCATGCTTATTTTGGAATAGGGCTTTCAGAATTTTAATTTTTAATTTAATTATTGATAATTATGAGGTTGATGGTAAGGATTTTACTTGCATAGAATAGTCTAGAATATTCTTAATAATACACACAAATCAAAGGCTAAGATTTATCTTAGAAGTAGCTATGTTATTTTTTCCCTTTTAATTAAATTAATTAATAAAAAGATGTCATATGAAAAAATGTCATTTAATGTGAATTATGATGTTTTGGGTATATGGTATTCATAAATCATGGTATTGTAACAAAGCCTAATTACAAATTAAGAATCTCTATGACAAAATAGACATAAATCTCCATGGTTGTGAATCTTGTTCCATGTTTTTTTAAATGTATATGTGTTTATCTTATATAATAGTAATAATAATAAAGTTATAATTTAATTATTTTTTATGATTTATTTTTAATTTTAGCAAATGTATTATTATTTTTTAATTATTTTTATGAAATTCTAATTAGATGTATTGTTTTGATGTTTATTATGAATTAATATTTATCAACATTTATCAATCATTTAATTTATAAAGCTACATTGATTTTATAAATATAAAAACTATAAAAATATTTATATTCAATTATTCTCACTTTAATATTCTAAACAAAAAATATTGAATAAATAATTTTGGCATTAACTAATATTATTAGCCAAAATTTGGCACTCTCAAAAATCATTTCTCACTAAACTCATGTTATAAGCATTAAACCTTGCAAATTTAGCACTTTCAACAATCATTTCTCACTAAAATCATGTTCTAAGCACTAAACCTTGAACATTTTCCAAGATTTTGACAAAACAATTTATCACTTTGCTGCAAACTAGATTTTCTTATTTTGATCCATAATATTTATTACTAGAAATTGCCCCTAGAGGTGCAAAGGTACAATGAAGGAAAAAAATATTTGGAAAGGTCATCTCGTCACTAACATAGACCACTATTCAACGCATGCACATAAGATCTACCAAAATCTCCAATGCAAGCACCACGAGGCGACCAAGAGTGCTCACAACCTATACATGAGCACAAAGTGTTGACAAACATGGCCCAAGGTGTGGCACGCCCGACTATATATCTTTTCTATGTCATACAGTATTGTCAGGCTCAAATTTCTGCAAGGGTGTGTGAGAGTGATCTTTTTTGTGGTATTAGAGCCCAACAACGTGTTCCCTAGGTTGTACAATGGGTCCTCTAGTGATATTCCACTTGTCTAATTAACACTAATTCGGCATTCACGTTGAATATCCCTGAAATTAAGGGGAGGTTTTGGATTACTTTCATTTCATGGCCATATTTGTTGGCTTTGACAAACAGTGAAGTATCTGGAGGAGTTCAAAGTAGACATGGTTATTGGATCAACTCAGAGGTTTGGGGTTTCAATGGCTTTTAGAGGGTCTCAAGCCACTTTTTTGGATGCTTCACAAGAGTATAACAGAATCATGCCAATACAATCCAGAGGAAAACTTCAAAGAAATAAAAAAAATGACTAGACGTAGGAGCCACACTTAAACTTAGAGATATGATTAATTGAATAATTTCTCTTTCATATGAACACATTGCCACCAAAGCCTGCTAATAAAAATTTAAGTAAATTATAATGAATTCTAAATTAAATGAAATTTGAACTAACATAATATTTTGAAAGGAGAGTGCCACATGGTAAAATTCACTTGTCAGAGGCATAAAAAATGGAAGGATCTGATTGGATGAATATTCCAAGCCAAACCCATCATAGGGAAAATTTCGGTGTAAATATCACATAACTAAATATATAAATTACAAATAAGTACATAAAGAAATGATATGTAACTGCATAGAGAAATGGGTGTTGGTTGTTTATTTAATTATTTTATATTTTGAGTTTGGAAATAAACAAATTTTATTTAAAGTATACTTTTGAATATATGATGCATAATTTATGTATACTCACAACATCCTAACCATACTAACATATTTAATCAAAAGGAAAGTGATAAATAACAACCAATGATCTGCCAACAACACATCTTAAATTAACAACCTTGAATGTTCCATATTGCTTGGGCATGTAATGATAAAAGTGTTTCCACTATTTTCATGCATGGAAGCTACTTTGGCAGCTCTAATATACATAAAGCTTAGATGAACATTTCATTTATTTGGATTCTTGTTCTCCCAAATTTCAATCTCGCTCACAGGATAAATTTTCAGTTTATTATATACAAATATCCCTTTTGCAATGAGTGATAATCTTGTTGGCTTAAGGTTATTTTCTGAAAACAAACAATATTTATCTAGATCAATACAATCCCAAAATTACTTTCTTGCACTGTAATCTATGAGAGAAAAAACTTTTATCAACTTATTTTTGACTTCACTAGAGTTATAGGAGATTCCCCAGATTCAAAAACTTGATTTGCAACAACCCTTGATTGATTTTCCATGTGAAAAATATAAGACCAAGATCATGGGATATGTATTCCAAGATGAATGTTGGGAAACACATCCTAATGGGTGTTAATTTCGGTTTATTATGGCTAACAGGAAATTGGCTAAGACAATGGAAAAGGCTTTGGAAAGGAAAAATGGCATTACTAGGATTTTATTTATGAAAATGATGGAAATTAGGAGAAAAGGAAGGTGAAAGATCACATATTTCATGTGAGAAGGAAAACGAAGAAATTTAATGGAAAATCAAGAAAATAGAGGCCTCAATGATAAAAAGGCTTCGAAGGGTCAGTTTATGGCACTTTTCAATGTAAGACTTTGTCAATTCAGTTTTGGAGCTCTCTCTCTCTCTCTCTCTCTCTCTCTCTCTCACACACACACACACATACTATTGGAAACTTAGATTTTCTTGAGGCACTCTTGCAGGAGTATGGGATACTTTGGATTTGGAGCAAGTACTTGGGATTTGGAGAAAGAAGGAAAATGAAGAGTAGGAAGGCACAAGAAGACATCGATATCAACAGCTACAATGGGTTTTTCTTTCAGGTACTAGGTTTCATGTATGATTTCCTTCCTAGTTTTTTCATGCATGACACATGCATGTGGTTTCCCGGTTATGATATATATTTAGCATGAAGGATTGCTTGGATTCACAATGATTTTGCCTAACCTTGCAATTTCTTGGATAGCCATGGTTTTGTGGTTTTATTTCCTTTTTATTTTCTATTGGTTCTCATGTTCTTTATGGTTCAGGGTTGAGTTACTAGTTCCTGGATCCTTGGTTAGACAAAAGCTATCGAGGCCCTGTAACAACTTGGGTTGAGTTACTAGTCCTTGATGATTTGGTTGGAAAAATGCTTTGGAGCCCTTGGTGGGTTAAGTTACTAGTCCTAGAACCCTTTGTTGGAAAAATTCTCTAGATCCCGGCATCAACTTTAGGTTCAGTTACTAGCCCTAGAATCCTTTGTTGGAACAAAGTCTCTAAAGCCCTGGAAATATTGGGTAGAGACCAATCTGGTGATGGTTAGTCATGTCTGATCATGAGGTGGAATCACTAGTTGATGGTTGAGGTGGTTTGGCCTATGGAAGCCTTGGTTTGGTTTTATTTTGATTTGTTTCATGATACCTCACATTTGTAGGTTTTAACCCTGAACAGAAATATCTACACACAATTCTTATAACAAAAAAATTAACAATAGCAAGAGCATAAAACATAAAACAGATAAACACAGAGATTTTCCCCTGGATCCCAAATCGGGACGACCAGCTTGATTTTTCATTATATTCCTTTTAGTGTTACAACACATATATATACATGCCGGAGCATACATAAACCCCAATCCATTACCCCTGGATTAGAACATAACCGTAGTTCCCTTGACCGGATCTACAAAATACCAGGGGCCGAAAACCATCGAACCCCAAAACCATGTGCAAAACCATGCACAAAACCATGGGCGGATCCGCCTATGAGTGGGTCCGCACAAAAAAACAAATTTTGGCCGGGGCGCTACCCCGGACCCCAACGGTGGGGACTGCTTCGCCCCTCGTGACCCCCCAGCTACGCCCGACGCAACATACAGCGCGTGGGGCTAATCGTGGAAAGAATATAACACATACCCAACATTCTCCCACTTGTTGTTTTCTTTCCACAGGGGACCACGGGAGAGCTTAGTCATTGGGCCAATTCTTCAACACCCATTGTTTCTCTACACCAAGAGAACTTCTGAGTGCTTACAGACTTCGTCAATACATCTGCAACATTCTTCAAAGTGTCCACCTTTACCAGCAACACCCTTTTAGCCTCAACCATATCTCTAACAAAGTGATATTGAACATCAATGTGCTTTGTCTTTGAATGATAAGCAGGGTTCTTAGCCAAGAAAATTGCACTTTGGCTATCACCGTCTATCCTTATAGCTTGCTGTACCAACCCCATACTTGAACACAATCTCTGCAACCAAACTGCTTCCTTGCTTGCATGAGTGGCTGCTATGTATTCTGCCTCTGTAGTTGAAAGCACCACTACAGACTGTCTTTTACTCATCCAACTGACTGCACCTCCAAATAGGCTAAACACATACCCACTTGTAGATCTTCTTTGGTCCAGATCTCTAGCCCAGTCTGCATCAACAAAACCACGAATGTCCAACATTCTTTCCAATCTTGGTCTTCCTTGGTAGCACAAGCCATAATCACTAGTGCCACGTAAATATCTGAAAACCCGCTTCACTGCTGTCCAATGCTCCTTCCCTGGGTTTGAAATAAACCTGCTCAATACTCCCACTGCATGTGCAATGTCTAGTCTAGTACAGACCATTGCATACATCAAACTACCCACTGCACTTGCATATGGAACACGGGACATATCCTCCTCTTCTTCTTGTGTCTTGGGACACTGTTCAGCAGATAGCTTTACACCTACAGGAATAGGAACATTCACTGGTTTACTATCCTGCATATTGAACCTCTGCAATATAGTCTCGACATACTTCCTCTGGTTTAACCAGAGCTTCCTCTTTGTCCGATCTCTCTTAATTTCCATGCCCAAAATATAGTTTGCAGCACCCAGATCCTTCATGTCGAATTTGGAGAACAGTTGGGTCTTCAAATCTTGGATAATTTCTTTGTCATTTTCAATCAACAACATATCATCCACATACAAGACCAAATAAATAACACGGTCACCAATTAATTTAAAATAAACACAGTGATCCTCCTTGCTTATGGTGAAGCCAAGTCCCCGTATATAGGTATCAAATTTCTGATACCACATCCTTGGTGACTGTTTTAACCCATACAGAGACTTCTTCAACCTGCATACTAGTTCTTTCTTACCCTTCACCATAAAGCCTTCAGGTTGCTTCATGTAGATCTCCTCTTCTAGATCCCCGTGAAGAAAAGTTGTCTTCACATCCATCTGCTCTATCTCAAAATCAAATGCTGCAGCAACAGATAAAAGTAATCTAATAGAAGTAACCTTGGCAACAGGAGAAAAAATATCACCAAAATCAATTCCTGGCACCTGGGAATAACCTTTTGCTACCAACCGATCTTTTTATTTCTCCACCTTGCCTTCTACATTCATCTTCTTTTTAAACACCCATTTTCTCCTGATGGGCTTCCTTCCAGCCGGCAACTCCACCAGATTATGCATGATTTTATCAATTATAGTTTTAATAAATCAGTTGTAACATTATTCACCATTTTTAGCCTCCAAGATAATTTCCAGATTGAAGATTTGATCAGTAAAAGTGCCAACTCAGAAATTCGCTGGAATAAGAAGTGACAGTTTTCCGGTTGAGATTTCGAGCAAATGAAGCAGAATCTGGAAACTCCGGAACATGGGTTTTGTCCAGAAAAAACCCAATTAACTTTAAGGAAGAACGGTTTGCCCAAATTCGGCTGGTACTGAGAGAAACGCAGGGTTCTTTGAGCATGATTTTCTCAGATTTGTTGTTGCGGCCGTCATCCAAATCTCAGCTGCAAAGCCAAATTCGCCTTGTTCTTGTTGATCAAATGGTTAGAAGCAAACCAATTTTGTAATAGAAATCATGTTATACTTATCTTTATTGTAACTTCTCTCTGATCTCTCTCTATTTAAATGAAAACGGAGATCAGAGATGGGGATGATTGGAGGATGATTTGGGGATGAAAAATGTTGGAAAAATGATGAAGAATGATGGTGGATTATTCATGATAGGATAGGGATTGTTGCATGCTGTAATTCTCAAGCCTTTGCTGTTGTAATGATTCCACAATTTGCTGATTAATACATGATTTGGGAGTTGCTATTTATTCTTTTCATTCTGAAGTAACCCAGCAGTGTCCGCTGGCGGCTAAGGGCCCAGCCTCCGGTGGAGTACGCTGCTGCTGCTGTGTATCATATATTTACAATTGATGCCGTGTGATGGTTTGATTTCCTTTTCATTTCTTTAAATTGCTTTGTTCAGTAATCTTTTGTTTATGAACATTTCGCAGAATTGCTTTGTTATATTGAAATCATAATTGGATTGCGTGAGTGATAGAATTATTAATTATAACTTGAAATGTCCTGTTGATAATTCTGATCTAATGCTGCGCTATCTAATTAAGACTATGGTTCATTTAATTACTGCTCCGTTATAATTGCAATGGTTGTTCAATTAAGTTACTATTCAATTATAACTACGATTGTTGTTGCTTCAATAACTGTGATTAATGTTCATGCTGATAGGTTGCTAATTCAATTACATTTATAGTTGCTGTGTCTTTCTAATGACTTAGTTTTGCTGTTCGGTTCCATTTAAGATTGTTGTTTAATTCTAGTATTTTAGCATTGCTATTCATTTCCATTAATAAATCATTTTTGTTAGATGAAGCCTTGCTGTTCATTTCTGTTGATTCATTGCAAGAGTGCTTTTAAAGAGTTTTCCTAGTTTACTTTCAATAGCAGCTTTAGTTCAATTTCGATTTCCTTTTAATTGCTTTAAAGCAGGACTGTCGACTGTAGAGAACATTGGTTATTACTTCCTCGTTCCCAGATTGATTGTCTTGTTCTGGTTTGATTTCAATTGCATAAATATCCAGAGGAATGAGTTATTGCTACTGTATCCTCGATTGATGGTTGTTTGAGTGAATGATTTAGTTTAGAACATTTCCGTTTCTTGCTGTTCCAATTAGATTTTGCTTCCAGCTTTCATTTACTTTTGGATTTTAAGCACTATACTGCAAAACATTACTCTTGAGTAAATAGATGCCTCAGACTGAGTACACTCTTGAAATAAAAAGTCATCCCTGGGTTGATAATTAATGTGAAGGTAATTAGGAGTTAAAAAGACACCTTTTTATCGCTCCACATTTTGGCGCCGTTGCCGGGGAGAGTGTAGCCATTTCTAAAGAGTAGTGTGAATCTGATGAGTGCCTGCTAGGAGAGAATTGGGTATTAAAAACGGAAGGTAAGAACCTGCGTACGGAGCATGTAACAGCCCTGCTCCCCCGCCCGCTTTCCGGCAGATTTGTTAATTTTTTGTGTAGAAATAGATGTTTGAATTTTTGTGTGAATGACTAGAAAAAATATATAAATCTTTAAAAAACGAATCGCATGATTTCACTCAAGTGGTGATGTAAGCACCACCCATTTCACTAACTAATTGACAGGAACATTTGAAGAAGGAGCCTCGAAGAAACACATGAAAAAAATCTTATATTATGGTAAGAAATGGCTCACGTTTCTACTTTTGAATTTCCTATCAAAGATCTAGGAGGAGTGACACAAATGCACATAATTGCCCCATCTTTACCAAATTTTCATGGTTTAGCAAATGAAGATCCAGATACATTCTTATTTGAGTTCGAAATACTTTGTAGAGGATATGATTATTGTACTAATGATCAAAGATTGAAAGTGTTTTCTCTTACTCTAAAAGGAGCAGCTCTCCGATGGTTCATGAGCCTAAGTGGGAATTGCATCCAATCATGGGAGGACATGAAGAACATATTCTTGAAGAAGTACCAAGACTATTGCAAATCCAATGAAGATATTTTCGGTATGATACAAGGGGAAGATGAAAGTTTGGAGGACTATGTAGATCGATTTCATTATAACCTTCAAAAATCAAAGCATAAGCATTTGGAAAAAGAGATCTAAAAAACACTCCTTCTTAAAGGAATCAAAGATGAATTTTTAGAACTCTTAAATCTGATAGGAAAAGGTGATGTTTTTCAGTTATCATATGATGATGTTTGTGAGTTGTGCATAAGGTATTCAAGAGGAATCTCCAAGGCTGGTAAGAATTCTAGAGATGTTTGTTCTTTCATTTCCAAATCTGCTACAAGAATAGGAGACATAAGAGCTGAAATCAATGATTTATTTGAAAATTTTAAAGTTGATTTTATTAGCTCTCTAAGCTCAAAATTGGACGTTTTGCAGGTTCATAAAAATGAAGAATTTGATGAAGTGTTTTTCTCTCATGACCGAAAGGAGCAGCCCATAGATGGTTACTCTTCCTTATCTAGGATGGAAGTATCATATCAAAGAGGTGAGGAAGCTGCAACAAGGTCAAAACCCTGGAAATCATGGCCTACAGGTATGGTTCAAAACACTTCTTCTCCATTCTCTTACTTGCATAATCCATTATGGAATACTCATGTTCTAGGGCAGCCATGTCAATTTCAATATAACCACCAATCTTATCTACAAGTTTGACATGGTTCACCTTATGATTGCATGACTACTCTCCCTCATCTTGTAGCACAAGCACATTCTCCATATTCTCCACCAGCTCTTTCACAACATCCTGCTTGCATATCAAATTTATCCACTCAACCCAACCAACCACATCATCACAATGCTCCATTCCATACACAATTTCCTACTCAACTAATTCCACACCCTCACCACAATAAACCAGTACAACATGCTTACAATGTTGAACTGCAAAATTTACCCATCCTTCCCACCCATTCTATCTCACATGCACCAATGGAGAAAACTTACAATGAGATTCAGAATGTTTCAAATTCCAAAATTGTAGAAGCTATGGAAGAAAATGAGGTTTCTTTTAGTATGCATCAACAAGTCATTTTAAAAGCTCAAGAACTTCATGATATGATGGCTATGGGAAATCAAGAAAGTAAAGGATATATTGAAGATTGGTTTCATTCCATCACTTGTTTGCAGCATCACTCTATACTTCAACAATTTTTGACAACATCTTCTCAAGGGAAGTTGGCTTCTCATACCCTAATTTTTATCAACATGCATTTTTCAAATTTGGGTATGTACATATTTGAAGCCTTATTTCGAAAATGGTTCCATTGGAAGTACTCCTATACATAGTAATATTCATATTTCAATCAAAGTAGGTTAGTGAAAAAATAAAATAAAATAAAATAAGAACATAAATAAATGCATTTTGTTTTTTTTTGTAAAAATAGTTGTTTTTTTGTTGCAACACGCTATCGAAATCAACATCGGTGATAAATATTTCAATTTATTTGTGTATGTAGATGAATCATAATAGAAATAATAAGTTCTAAAAACACTCATTTTTCATTTTTATCACCAATTTGAAAAAATGCTTGAATATCATTTTTTTGGCTTGCGGGCTTGATGAACTTTCTGGAAAAACAGTCGGGACAGTCATGTTTTGAGGGACCAAAAGTGAATATTTTTAAAATATGTTTCTACCCTAGGTAGCCCTTCATGTCTACTTTCTAACCCAATTTGAATCAGTCAATTTGGATTTGAAACGAAAAATTTAGAACCAAAACATTGACCAGATGTCTAGTGGGCGGCTCAGGAACAGAGTTGGAACAGTCCGTTTTTGGAGGCCTAAATGTTTGAATTTTTAAAACTTGTTACTATGGTATATTCCCATATGAATCTAGTTTACAATTCAATTTGAATCACTCATTTTCGATATCGTATGGGGAATTTATGATCAAAATACTGTCTGTCTATCGTAAATCAGCACCCTTAAAACTATGTCTTTCCGGCTGTTCCTTACAATATTTGACCTATCAATTCTTCTTGTCCTCAAAACATATTTCTATTGGAAATAAATAAATGAATCTAATTTCATTTCCAATTTGAATCATTCGAATCCGACATCAAACGAAAAAGTTACGCTTAAAACATTAACTGTTGATCTGATCTGGGTAATTGAAAATGACTATGTTATGCAGGTTGTTCTAACTAAAATTGACATATCATATCATTGAATTTATAAAACCTGTTGCTACTGAAGATAAACCTTTGAATTAGCTCTCATTTGGATTTGGAATCACTCAATTTCGATGAAAAACAAAGAAGTTGTGATTAAAACACTGCTGGATAGTATGGTCGACCACTGCTCTCCCGCAGGTGACAAATAAATTTTACTTTGTTATTTTCTCAATGGATTTGTTATATAGAGTAACTACTTGTTGTTTTTTGCATCATTCTTAGATTAGGGGAGCCCGATCACCTCTCTTTCTCCATGATTTAATGTTTTATTGCAGGTAGACACTCGCTTTTTTGCAGGTCCTGGGGAAAATAAAGAAGGTCAATTTATGGACGAATGATTCTTGAAAATTTTTTTAACGAAACAAAGGAATTTCATCTAAGTCATTACCCAACGGATTCATAATATAAGAAATGAAGAATTGATTTCGATTTGAAGATTCATGTTTTGTCACTGCTGCCAAAACATTCTTCAAAAAACGATCATTTTTTTTACATAATATCATAGCTGTTGTAACTTAATTTACATATTGTTTTTAAATAAAATGTTGTTTATTTTCTAATTTCTCTTATATTTTGTGTTTCAGGTGTTGCTTCATTCAAAGTGTAACTCATCCTCAGCATCAATGCTATGAACAGTGAATTTGTTTTTTTTGCATGTTTGCATTTTATGATTGTCCATTTTGCTGTTCCTTTCCGAATGGAACATCACTTCTGCACTTTTCATTTTTTCTATTCCTTTTCCAAAGGAACGGCACTTGCGTTTCTGCTGTTCATTTTCCAAAGGAACGACACTTTTAGTTTTTGCTGTTCCTTTTTCCAAAGGAACGACATTTGCATTTTCACACTTTTTTTTTGTGTGTATTTTTGCTTTTTTTTGTGTGCATTTCCTTTAAGGAACACCACTTTTTGAGTGTTTTTGCTGTTCATTCAAAAGAACAACACTTTGGGATTATTTTCGAGAGCAACCCTTCCTTCCTCTTGTGGGACTATTCCTAGTTCATCTCAACCACATTTTACTGATTCCCCTTCATGGCATAAAGTACACTATTCTTATAAGGACAAGAATTATGGATTCTATTGAAGCGAGTTAATATCATTCACGTTATGATCTTTAACAGGACAACTCCTTGATGATAGATTATTTTCAAAAGGGACACAATTATTTATATACTACTTTACTGCATTGTTTTCTATTGAACATGATATTGATTGATCATCTTAATACCATGCTGGTTCCACCCTTCTGGATTATAATCTTCTCTGTCTGTAATAAATGAGATTATGGGTATATTTTTCTATTGACATGTTCAACTTCTTCCACCATCCCCGCTCTTAAGGAGTACTGAGCCTCCCTCTTTTTATCATAAAAATGTGTAATAATAACAAAATTTTGTTCGCAGATGGAGGATAGGGGGTCTCATTACGAGCCAGCCTACCATGTTCATAAGGTTGTAAGAAAGTGACATTCCCATTATGGCCACCATACCAGGGTTATGATCCATTGGATAGTCAAATTATCCTTGGAACAGGAGGTCTCATCACGAGCCGGCCTGATCACTTTTGCTACATCCCAGTGAATGGCAGTGTGGTTATCTGGTTACCACGCCAGCACACTGATCTCTTCTGTAGAACAACACTGTAACTCTCTAGTTATAAATTGAGGATCCTGGCTCATATGGGTTAAAAAGCAACCCTGCCGAGGCTATGGACGCCTGCTGGCAGCAGAGGCTCTGCTTATGGTATTGAAGTTATATCTTATCGTCAATTATTACTATAATACCCTTTTCTTATTTTTTTTTCTTTTTATCAAAGAAGTTATTTCCTTAATTTTCCCCGTTTTGAACCTTTATGCATGAGAAATTTTTTTATGATCAATCGCATCATTTTCAGCTAGAATACTGTCAGTAAAGCATTTTTTTGGCATATTGCTGTCCTTTTTCTCTTTTTCATAACTTATCATCAATCCAAAGCGTCCTATCTTTTATTCATAACTATCTTTACACACTCTGCTCTCATTATAACCATAACTCTCGCTGTCCTATCATTGATATGTGTACTTTGCTTTATTTACTGCAATATTGTTCATTTCCTTGCCTTGCTCTCAGCACAACACCTCTCATACGCTTTATGGTCATGGAATTCCTTTTCCAATTGGAGGGGGAATGTATGCATTATGGGATTGCATGCGATATGATTACTGCACTCTGCCATCACTTGTTGATTTGCCAAAATATTAGTATTTCATGTATACATAAGTTTTTCTGATTGAAATTTTTGCATGCATCTTATCTATTGCTTACACTATGGATTCAAGAACATTGTATGCCAAATAGTGCTTTGTTTGCAGGAAAACAACAAGTATGGGCAGAATTCTATTCATAGCATGACCACACTATTGCACTTCACAGAAGAGGCTCGCGCACGTGAACAATTCTTCAGACATGATATGCTTACCTGGATTCCACCTTTTGTATCACTTTCAGCACCAACTCTGCCTACATCAGCTTCAACAAATGCCAGTCCATATATGTCATTCCAAATTTTTCTTTTTGGAGGTACAACTTGAGGTAAAATAGCATAATTTTCTGATTTATTACGAATTTAGGAGAATTTACTGAAATCCATTTTGAGTATTATTTATCATCCTTCAGTCCACATCTGTACCACTTCCCATTTTTTTTTTCAGCGGCATATCATCTTTCAGTTTGGAGGAGTGTTTCTTTCATTCATTTCTTTCTTATAGCTATGCCATTCATATTATTTATCATCCATTGCTATTCTTATTCATTCTCAACACCTCCCTTATTCCATGTTGTTTTACACCAAGCATAGAATTCAACAGCTGGTAGCAACCACCTCTATTTTTTTTCTAGCATCGCATGAGGGCATGCTAATTTTTCAGAGAGGGGGAGGAATTGCTACGCATGATGGATGTTTTCTATTTTCTTTCTCATTTAAAGGCATACGATTTCAGTGTAGAAATTGATTTCCATAATATTTTTAAAACTATGAACTCAATTCTTGTGATTTTTGGAAAACACAGACGTATCATTAATACAAACCCAGACAATTTCAAGATAAATTGGTTCATAAAATTTCGGAAATAATGCACTCTCAGCTACAGTCATTTTGTTTATATCTCATGATCCATGCATCAAAACAGTCTGATTTTTGGATCATAAAGGCATTCATATATTATAAATTTACTTGCCAAATTTCAACAAAAGCTGGTTTGTAGTTTTTGAGAAAATGGTTAATGAAGTTTGTTGTTACTTATATCATATTTTGTTGCAACTTCATATATACATATAATTGAATGTCAATATAAAAATTGTTATGCCTTCATCAAGATTACTAAAAGTGAATATTCATTAATTAAGGAAGAATTCATTTGTTCTATCCATTTCATGAGCTGAGATGAACATATTTTTTATTGCTTGGTTAACACATGGGTTTTTGTCTTTGGGTTGCATGAGGACATGAAATATATTCAGTTTTCGTTGCATGAGGACATGCAACATATTGAGTGTGGGGGTATGTTGGGCCGTTAATATGCCATTATTATTATCACTTTTGAACACTTATTCCACCCATTTCTACTATTCTTCATCATGCCATTTATTATAATTTATTATATAAATCCATTTTATGATGATTTATGCTTCTATGAATGAATATTATTTATTCTCCTTTATTTCTAATAAATTGATGATTATGCATGATTTTATCAATTATAGTTTTAATAAATCATTTGTAACATTATTCACCATTTTTAGCCTCCAAGATAATTTCCAGATTGAAGATTTGATCATTAAAAGTGCCAACTCAGAAATTCGCTGGAATAAGAAGTGACGGTTTTGCGGTTGCGATTTCGAGCAAATGAAGCAGCATCTGGAAAATCCGGAACATGGGTTTTGTCCAGAACGGACCCAATTAACTTTCATAAAGAACGGTTTGCCCAAATTCGGCTTTTACTGAGAGAAACGCAGGGTTCTTTGAGCATGATTTTCTCAGATTTGTTGTTGCGGCCGTCCTCCAAATCTCAGCTACAAAGCCAAATTCGCCTTGTTCTTGTTGATCAAATGGTTAGAAGAAAACCAATTTTGTAATAGAAATCATGTTATACTTATCTTTATTCTAACTTCTCTCTGATCTCTCTCTATTTAAATGAAAACGGAGATCAGAGATGGGGATGATTTGGGGATGATTTGGGGATGAAAAATGATGGAAAAATGATGAAGAATGATGGTGGATTATTCATGATAGGATAGGGATTGTTGCATGTTGTAATTCTCAAGCCTTTGCTGTTGTAATGATTCCACAATTTGCTGATTAATACATGATTTGGGTGTTGCTGTTCATTGTTTTCATTCTGAAGTAACCCAGCAGCGTTCGCTGGCGGCTAAGGGCCCAACCTCTGGTGGAGTACGCTGCTGCTGCTGTGTATCATGTCTTTACTATTGCTGCCGTGTGATGGTTTGATTTCCTTTTCATTTCTTTAAATTGTTTTGTTCAGTAATCTTTTGTTTATGAACATTTCGCAGAATTGCTTTGTTATATTGAAATCATAATTGGATTGCGTGAGTGATAGAATTATTAATTATAACTTGAAATGTCCTGATGATAATTCTGATCTAATGCTGCGCTATCTAATTGAGACTATGGTTCATTTAATTACTGCTCGGTTATAATTGCAATGGTTGTTCAATTAAGTTACTATTCAATTATAACTATGATTGATGTTGCTTCAATAACTGTGATTAATGTTCATGCTGATAGGTTGCTGATTCAATTACATTTATAGTTGTTGTGTCTTTCTAATAACTTAGTTTTGCTGTTCGGTTCCATTTAAGATTGTTGTTTAATTCTAGTATTTTAGCATTGCTATTCCTTTCCATTAATAAATCATTTTTGTTAGATGAAGCTTTGCTGTTCATTTCTGTTGATTCATTGCAAGAGTGCTTTTAAAGAGTTTTCCTAGTTTACTTTCAATAGCAGCTTTAGTTCAATTTCGATTTCCTTTTAATTGCTTTAAAGCAGAACTCTCAACTGTAGAGAACATTGGTTATTGCTTCCTCGTTCCCAGATTGATTGTCTTGTTCCGGTTTGATTTCAATTGCATCAATATCCAGAGGAATGAGTTATTACTACTGTATCCTCGATTGATGGTTGTTTGAGTGAATGATTTAGTTTAGAACATTTCAGTTTCTTGCTGTTCCAATTAGATTTTGTTTCCAGCTTTCATTTACTTTTGCATTTTAAGCACTATACTGCAAAACATTACTCTTGAGTAAATAGTCGCCTCAGACTGAGTACACTCTTGAAATAAAAAGTCGTCCCTGGGTTGATAATTAATGTGAAGGTAATTAGGAGTTAAAAAGACCCTTTTTATCGCTCTACACCTTGTATTTCTCCACCTTGCATTCTACATTCATCTTCTTCTGAAACACCCTTTTTCTCCCGATGGGCTTCCTTCCAGCTGACAACTCCACCATATCCCATGCCTCATTTTTATTCAAGGATGCCATTTCATCAACAATGGCCTCCTTCCATATTTTTCCATCCTCTGAATCTACTACCTTCGTAACAGTTTTGGGATCATCATTAGTTATATTTAAAGCATAATTTTAATAGAAAGCAGATGGACTATACATTTCTGGTTGCCTTCTTTCCCAAAATAATCTTCTCACAACTGGAGTTTGTGGCTCTTCCTCTTCCGAGTCTTCTTTTGTTGTAGAGTCTAATTCATCCTGCTTTAGCTCAAACTCTATCTTCTCAGGTTCCTTTGGTAGGACTTCATGTCTAACGACATCTTTCACCTCTCTAAACACCACATCTTAGTTGTACACAACCTTCCTTATTTCCGGGTTCCAAAGCTTGTAACCCTTTAAACCATCCTTATACCCAATAAAGATGCACCTTTTAGATTTATTATCCAACTTGGTCATTTTATCCTTTGGAACATATACATATGCATCACATCCAAATACCCTCAGATGTGAAAGAGAGGGTTTCTTACTAGTCCATACCTCATGTGGAGTCTTATCCTCCAACACTGATGAAGGTGATTTGTCAACCATGTAACATGCAGTCTCCATTGCCTCTGCCCAGAATTCTTGTCCTAACTCGATACCACTGAGCATGCTTCTTTCCTTTTCCATCGGCGTTCTGTTCATTATTTTTGCAACTCCATTTTTCTGAGGTGTGTATGGAGTAGTATTCTGTCGTGCTATACCACACTTCTTATAGAACTCTTCAAATTCCTTCTTGCAGAACTCCCCACCATTATCTATCCTCAATACCTTTATCTTATTCTCTGTCTGGTTTTCCACCAGAGCCTTAGATTATTTAAATATGTCAAAGAATTCATATTTCTTCCTCAAGAAATATATCCATTTATTCCTTGAGAAGTCATCTATGAATGAAACATAGTACATAGAATTACCCAGTGATGGAACCGACATAGGTCCAAACACATCGCCGTGCACAAGCTCTAATATCTTGTTTTTCTTCTTAGCACCAAAAGGAAAATTCACCCTATTCTACTTCCCATATAGAAAATTTTCAAAGAAATTGAAATCCAGAGAGCTATTAGATATACCTTCTACCATACCATTTCCATGTAGTATCTGAAGGCCCTTCTCTTCAATATGTCCAAGCCTTTGATGCCATAGCATGGTCTTTTCTCTAAAGGCCGCTAGGCTCTCTGCTCCACTTTCTGGAACCACAGAATTGTTGCACCCATCAATAAAAATGCTACCCTGAAGCTTGTACAGAGTTCCAATCTGAACTCCCTGCATTAATACTAGTGCTCCCTGAACCATATTACAGGTATCTTTATCGAACACTATTTTTACACTTGCATCATCCATCTTGCTTACAAAAATTATATTTTTGGCCAATGCAGGAATATGTAGAACACTAGGAAGTGTTCTAATCCTTCCACCTTGAAACTTCAGCTTAAAATTTCCACGTCCAACGGTTCTAGCCTTCCTATCATCCCCTAAGAAGATATCACTGTCATCATATTTCTCATACTCCCAGAACCACCCCCTATGGGGAGTGAAGTGAAAGGATGCACCTGAGTCAATAAACCATGACTCATGATCTACATGTGTATTTGAAGAAGAAGCCAAATACACATCCTCACCTTCATCCAAGGTGGTTTTTTCCTGTGCAAAAGGAGCATCAATAGATCCCTTTCCTTTCTCAAGAGTTTTATATCTGCAATCCTTTTTGTAGTGCCCTTCCTTTCCACATTTCTAGCACACCTTTACAAAATTTCCAGGAGATCTAGATCTCCCTCTAGATTTAGACCTCCTGCTCAAAATATTATTCTTGATTCTGTTCTAGGACCTTCCTCGTATATATAAGGCATCTCCATTGTGACCCTCCATATTTCTTCATCTCATTTAATCCAACAACAAGGCTGAAAAAATGTCATCAAAATTCAAGGTAATTATATTTATACTTATTGCATTAACCAGTCTATCCCACGAGTCTGGTAGAGAACACAACAAAATGATGCACTTATCTTAATATGAGATTTTAATATCAATAGATGACAACTGACTTACCACAGTATTGAAGGCATTCAGATGCTCTGTCACTGAGTCTCCATCCTTCATCCTGAGGTTATTCAAATTTTTCCGCAGGAACAATTTATTCACCAGAGACGTAGATTGGTACAGAGTCCCAATTTTTCCCCACAAATTCTTCATTGTAGCTTCCCCAAATACATTCAACAATACCGAATCTGAGACACACAACCATATTGTGCTCTTGGCCTTCTGATCCAACTTCTTCCAGTCTTCATCTAACATTGCCATTGGTTTAGTACCTAGATCTACTGCGTTCCACTGGTATTTATCCACCAGCAGATCCTCCATCTTGAGCTTCCACAACTCAAAACTCCGACCATTAAATTTATCAATCTCTATATTTCCACTGCTCACCATCTTCTTTCACCGTGAGAATCGATCTCAGAGATCTCGCACTGAACAGGGACTACCATAGGCCCGAGAAAAAAACCTTTATTAGAAAAGGCATCCCCTTGAAGCCGAAACAACTCCGATACCAAATGTAGGTTTTATTCATGTACGGAAATTATCTGCAAACGAATCTTAAAAACAAAAAATAAGCAATAGAGAGAGCATAAAACATAAAAAATATATACGTAGAGATTGTCCCCTGGATCCCAAATTGGGATGACCATCTTGATTTTTCATTATATTCCTTTCAGTGTTATAACACATATATATACATGCCGAACAACAGTGTTAGATCTGGAGTTGATCTAGCACCTCATGCAAAGGGAGGAGGAGCTCTTGCTCCAAATAGAGGGATGCTTGCATATTTTCAAGGAAGTTCCCAAGATCTCATGTGTGGAGATCAAGGCACAATTCCTGTTCTACCTATGCCATTGTTGAGGAGGGGTGAAACCATAGAGACACAAGGAGGATATAGGGAGTAGACCCAGCATCATGAGATGAGGAGTAAACATCCCTATTCATTTCTATAGGTTGATGCACCTAAGAAGGTGATTGGATTGTGCAGTGGAAGCATGGAGAGTTATCTCAATTCATCTATTCAGTCATATCTTGATGATGATGTCTCATTTCATAGAGACATTTTGCTGGGGAGACCACTAGATCAATAGAGGATGGATGCTTCATCATTTAAGGCACCACTCATTTATTTCAGAGGAGTGGGAACCTTGGGAGAGCTTGAAACAGTGCTGGGAGTCTAGGGTAGACTCAAGGAGAGAGAGAGAGCATTCTCTCAACATCATCAGTACCGACTTCCATTTCAGATTTTGCATTGTGTCAGGAGCAGTAGGGGTAGGATAGCAGCCTTCCAACTTGCATCTTTGGCATGGGAGATGTCAAGGAATATGGTGACCATATGACAAGTGCTCGTCATGAGAGATCATCATCGCTATCACTATGGAGGATAGATCCATATTGGAACTCCCAACTTCCTGGGTATGTGCTATATTCTTTCCATGACTAAGCATGCGCGGGGGTGTAAGAGGGGGGGTGATAGCCCCCCCTTTGCACTGGGCGCAATGGGGGCGTCACAGGGGGGCGGGAGCCCCCCTGTCGGGGTCCAGGCGGGGTGCCTCCAAGAAAATTTTGGTCCTTACCTGGCGAGTAGTCCGCGTCCATGGTTTTGTGCATGGTTTGAACATGGTATTGGGGTACGATGGTTTTCATCCCCCGGTATTTTGTGAGATCCTAAGCCAAGGGAACTACTAAGTTATGTTGTAATCTGTGTTTATGGATTGGGGTTTATGTATGCTTCGACATGTATATATATATGTGTGTGTGTGTGTGTGTGTGTGTGTGTGTGTGTGTGTGTGTGTGTTGTAACACTAAAAGGAATATAAATGAAAAATCAAGCCGGGGTCGTCTCGATTTGGGATCCAGGAAAATCTCTCGTGTTTATCTATTTTATGTTTTATGCTCTCACTATTGTTTATTTTCTCGTTATATGATTCGTGTGTAGATAATTTATGTCTGCAAGGTTAAACCTACATTTGGTATCGTAGGTTGTTTCGCTCAAGGGGACGCCGTCGTCGAGGGTTTTTTAGTTCGGCTCGAGGTAGACCAAGTCATTGGGAGATCTCTGGCAGATCGATTCTTGCGGTGAGAGAAGATGGCAAGCGGCGTAAAGATAGAGATCAAGAAATTTAATCGTCGAGTTTTCGAGTTGTGGAAGCTCAAGATGGAGGATTCGCCGGTGGATAAAGATCATGGGATCGCCGTAGATCGAGGTACTAAGCCAACAGAATGTCGCATGAAGACCGGAAGAAATCGGACGGATGGCTAAAAGCACATTATGGTCGTGTGTCTCGCGATTCAAGATTGCTGAATGTATCTCGGGGAAGCTACGGGCGAAGACCTTGTGGGAAAAGCTAGGGACTTTGTACTAATCTAAGTCTTCGGTGAATAAGTTTTTTCCCCGCGGAAAAAGCTATATAACTCGAGGATGAAGGATGGAGTAGATCTTTTCGGTGACGTAGCACATGTAAATGCCTTCAATACCGGTAAGTCACCGTCATTTGTTGATATTAAAACTTCGATGAAGATAAGTGCATCAATTTGTTGTGCTCTCACTGCATTCGGGGACAAGCCTAGCGTTGCAATAGGTAGTAACACAACTACCTTGAATTTTGATGACATTGTCTCGGCCTTGCTATTCGAGGAAATGAGACGGAGAAATATGGAGGGTCATAATGGAGATGCCTTATCTGTACGAGGAAGGTCCCAAAACATAAACAAGAATAAGGTTTCGAGTGGGAGATCCAAATCTAGAGGGAGATCTAAATCTCCTGGAAAGTTTGTAAAGGTGTGTTGGAAATGCGAAAAGGAAGGGCACTACAAAAAGGACTAACCTCTTGAGAAAGGAAAGGGATCTGATGATGCTCCTTCTGCGTAGGCAAAAACCACCTTCGATGAAGGTGGGGATGTGTATTTGGCTTCTTCTTCAAATACATATGTAGATCATGAGTCATGGTTGATTGACTCAAAGTATCCTTTCACTTCACTCCCCATAGGGAGGGTTCTAGCATGAGAAATATGATGGTGGTGATGTTCTCCTAGGGATGACAGAAGGCTAAATTGGACGTGGAAAGGTCAAGCTAAAGCCGCAAGGTGGAAGGATTAGAACACTTCGGTAAGCTCCGCATATTCGCATTGGCCGTAACCGATTGTGAAGCAAGATGGATGATGCAAAAATGTTGTTCGAGAAATATGGATGCAAGATGGTTCGGGAGCACTGGCATTAATGTGAGGAGTTCGACCGGAACTCGTACAAGCTACAGCATGCCGCTATTGATGGTGGCCAGCTTCCGTGGTTCCCGAAGGTGGGATGGAAAGCCTAGCCGTGTCTCCGGAGAAAAGACTCCGTTGGGCATCAAAGGATTGGACATATTTGAGAGAAGGGGTTTTCTTGACACGTATAGAAATGGTATGGTAGAAGGTATGTCTAATTTCTCTCTCGGATTTCGATTTGTGAACATTGTGTATATGGGAAGCAAGAATTCCAGGAGTTTTCCCTTTGGTGCTAGGAGTGGGCGAACAAGATATTAGAACTTGTGCACAAGGATGTGTTTGGGCCCTCGTGCCGCTCACATCGGGAAAATATGTGTACGATGTTTCATTCATGATGAATTCTCAAGGAATACATGGATATATTTCGCAGGAAGAAATCAAGTCTTTTTGACAAATTTAAAGAATTTAAGGCTCCTGTGGAAAACCGTGACAGAGAAGATAAAGGTGTCGAGACAGATAATGGTGGGGAGGCCGTACAAGGAATTGAAGAGTTCGTAAGAAGTGTGGTATAGCACGATAGAAGACTACTCCATACACACCACAAAAATGAGTTGTAGAAAGAATGAAATTTAACACCGATGGAAAAGGCAAGAAGGATGTCGTGGTACCCGGTTAGGACAAGCACTCGCGCAGGTAGTGGAGATTGCATACATTCAAGCTAATATATCACCTTCATCAAGCAGTTGGAGGATAAGACCCACATGAGGTATGTAACGTAGGAAACCTTCTTTCTACATCTAAGGGTATTTGGATGTGATGCATATGTACATGTTCCAACAGAAAAGGACTGTTGATAATAAATCAAAGGTGCATCTTTATTGGGTATAAGGATGGTTTAAAGGGTTACAAGCTTTGGAACCCAAAAAACAAGGAAGGTTGTGGTATTGCACTGAGACGTGGTGTTTAGAGAAGTGAAATATGCTACAACATGAAGTCCTACCAGTAACTCGAGAAGATAGAGTTTGAGCTAAAGGAGGATGTGAATCAAACTCTACAACAGAAGAAGACTCAAGATGAAGAGCCACAAACCTTAACTTTGAGAAGATCAGCCTCAGAAAGAAGGAAACCGTAAAGGTACAATCCATATGCTTTCTATTCAGTTTTGCCTTAACTATAACTCCATGGATGAACCCGTAACCTGCTGTGGAGGATTCAGAGGATGGAAACTATGGAAGGAGGCCATGGTTGATGAAATGGCATCGTTGCACAAAAATGATGCATGGGATTTGGTGGAGTTGTCGGCCGGGAAGGAATCCTATTGGGAGCAAAATGGGTGTTTAAGAAGAAGATGAATGTATAAGGAAAAAGGTGAGTATGTGTCAAGGTGTCGATTGGTAGCGAAAGGTTATTCCCAGTGCCAAGAATTGATTTTGGTGATATTTTTTCTCCTTGCTTTCCATGCTGGCTTCTATTAGATTACTTTTATCTCGTCGCTACATTTTATTTTGACATAAAATAGATGATGAAGACAATTTTTCTTCACTAGATCTAGAAGAGAGATCTACATGAAGCAACCCGAAGGCTTTATGGTGAAGGGTAAGAAAGAACTTGTATGTAGGTTGGTTAGTTCTCAGATGGGTTAAATAATACTACAAGGATGTGGTATCAAAATTTGATACCTATACACGGACTTGGCTTCACCAAGTAAGGAAGATCATTGTGTTTATTTTAAATTAATTGGTGATTGTATATATATCTGGCCTTGTATGTGGATGATATGTTGTTGATTGGAAATGACAAAGAAATTATCCAAGATTTGAAGACCCAACTATTCTCCAAATTCGACATGAAGGATATGGGTGATAACCATATTTTGGGCATGGAAAATACAGAAATTGGGCAGAGGCAGCTCAAGTTAAAACCAAGAGGAAGTATGTCAAGACTATGGATGCGTAGGTTCAATATGCAGTGATATTAAAACCCAAAGAACTGTCTTATTCCCGTAGGTGTAAAGTTGTTCTGCTAAATAGTGTCCCAAGACACAAGGAGAAGAGGAGCATATGTCTCGTGTTCCATAAGTGCAAGAAGGTAGCCTCATATGAAAATGGTCCGTACTAGACTAGACATTGCACATGCAAAGCAGCAAGATGGGAGCGTGCTTATGTCAAACCTGTGGAAGGAGTACTGGACAGTAGGCACTAGTGATTATGGCTGTGCTACCAGGGAAGACCAGATTGGAAAGAATGTTGAAATTCATGAAGGTTTTGTTGATGTGACTGGGTCAGAGATCTGACCGTAGAAGATCTACAAGTGGGTATGTGTTTAGCCTATTTGATGCAATGGGCTGGATGAGGAAGATAGTCTCGTAGTGGCTCTTTCCAATCACAAAGGCGTAATACATATCACTCAATTGGCGCAAGCAAGGAAGTAGTTTTGTTGCGCAGATTGTGTCCAAGTATGGGTTGGTACAACAAGCTATAAGGATAGACTCAGATAGGCCAAAGGGCAATTTTCTTTGCCAAGAACCCTATTATCATTCAAGGACAAAGAATATCGATGTTCAATATCACTTTGTTAGAGATATGGTTGAGGCTAAAAGGGTGTTGGCCGGGGTAAAGGTGGACACTTCGAAGAATGTTGGGTGATGCATTTATGTGCCCTGAGCACTCGTGTTTCTATGGAGAAACAATGGTTGCTGAAGAACTGGGCCAATGACTGGGCCCTTCCCAGGGCTCCCCGTGGAAAGAAAAAAAAAAAGTGAGAATACGTAAGTATGTGTTATGCCTACGACCAAGCACGTGGGGCGGGGGTAAGAGGGGGGCGATAGGCCCCCTTTGCAATCGGGCGCAATCTGGGGTCACAGTGGGGAGGTAGCCCCCTCGTCGAGGTCCGGCGCGCCCCGGCCGAAAATTCTTGGTCCTTAATTTCCGCGAGTAGTCTGCTAGCCCATGGTTTTGTGCATGGTTTTGCACATGGTATTAGGGTACGATGGTTTTTGCCCCTTGGTATTTTTGTAGATTCGGTCAAGGAATCACGGTTATGTTCTAATCTAGGGTTTATGGATCGGGGTTTATTTATGCTTCGACATGTATATATATATGTGTGTCGTAACACTAAAAGGAATATAATGAAAATCAAGTTGGTCATCCCAATTCGGGATCCGTAGGGGAAAATCTCTGTGGTTTATCTGCTTTATTTTTTATGCTCTCGCCATTGTTTATTTTCTGTTATAAGATTCGTGTGTAGATACCTTGTCGAGGGTTAAAACCTACATAAATCGTTAGTGGAGTATTCAGTTGGATCTTTTTTACTTGTATGATATTGGATGGCTACCACATGAGGAGAAATATTCGCCGTAGATGGGGTCATCTTCTATCATGGTAATATATCTTTACCTAAAGCTTCCAAGCTCAAGGAGAAGTTGCTACAAAAGCTCGGGAGGATTTTCACCCACTGCTCTATGAGAGCATACCACACCATCATGGAGTGGTATTTTTGGAAGTGGGCTTTTAGGAGGAAATATATCAACATATGAGTGTATGCATAGAACACATAGATATGGAGGAGTTAGCACAACCACCTTCTTTTCTCTTTGAGGATGAGAGGGGACCTATTTACTAGCCACTCCCATTGTGGTGATGGTGATATATGGTAAGGTATTCATTATTGTTTACATGATTATTTGTATAATGTATATATGAATCCCTTAACCATACATGTGCAGGATGATGTTCCAAGGAGGAGCATTCTTTTTTCTAGACCACATGGTTTAGATGATGCCATAAGCATGATTGATGGACATTCCCTAGGAGGACTTGGGCAAGAGATACATTATGGAGGACATGTTCATTGTACACTCCTAGCATTTATTTGCATTTCTCCATACTATGGAGGAGATTGAGCAAGGGTGCATGTGGTTGAGAAGCCACTCATTTTATCAGCCTCTATTGTAGTTGAGGGTCAATCTGCTACTGTTGCACTTGGAGGAATTACTGCTCTCATTTGTTGCATATGGCAGCAAGTATGATTCTCGCCTTTTGCTCCCTATGGTTCTACTATTTATGTCTTCAGGAGGAGCATGCTTGGGAGAGAAACACATTGGGTGAATGTGTCCTTTGAGGGAGAATCCTCCCACACTTTTTGCACTACATGTTATAAGGGGAACATGGGAGATGGTATGGCTACTAGAGCTACTAATTTTTTTCCATATTAGGTGAGCCATATGATATATGACATGCCATATGTTGATGATTTCCAACTCATCATATATGGGGATATTTGGGCCAGTATACTATGCAAAAGATTGAGTGAGAGATCCATGGAGATCTAGCTTCATCTTGCCACTTAATGGCAAGTATTTTGTAGCCCAAGATTAGTACCTCTTTATCTACACTTATCATGAGTTGAGAGGAGATAGTGGGTAGGCCACCTTGCCTACCATGTGTAGAATTTCAGCCCACCACGTTGCCGGAGCCGGCGGAGGACAATTTTTAGAGTTTCCTAGGTAAGGTGTGACTCACTTTGCATGGCTAATAGTCAGATGGATGATCCATATGGGAGAGCTTACCCCATGATATTTAGATCCCATTCCTCAAGGAGACCTCTAGAAATCACTTTTCTATCCTCTGAGTATCTCACCTTTTCATGATGATGGCTTGATAGCCGACTCTGGCATGTGTCGAGGAGGAGAAATGTGGAGACTTTATCGATGAGATAATCATTTCACTTGAGGAGATCATCATACAAGAATTACACAGGAGAGGATGAGGAAAGAAATTAGTCTATCCTTCACTTGCTTGAGGACAAGAAATCTTTGAGAGGAGGACTTTAATATTCCAAAATTTTCATAAGACAAATTGGAACATTAATCTTTCTCATCACTCAGGAGGAGAATGAAATGGGAAAGGAGACCCATAAGTATGAGTAAAATCCTCATAGTGTGAAAGGGATCCATTGAATAGTTTAATTTTGCACCTTCTAGTGTGAAAAGGGGGAAATTGTATGAGGACAAGGTCAAGTTGACCAAGTCAACAACATCGCCAGAGGTGTAGCTTGCTTGAGAAGACAACGTAGTTTGGAGAGGGAGGAATATTATTTTTGGAAGAAACCCGAATGTGTGGGGTTCCAAGGCAAAGAGAAGACCACTTGCATAAAGGAGGAAGAGGCAACCATAGTGAGACATCTTGAGTATTTTGGTTATTGGTCTTTGTCGACTATTTGGCACTTCCGTCTATTCACTCGAGTTGTAGTGCCGTTTAGCATGAGGGATTCGCTTGGGATTTCCTCTCCTTCTCGTACGCTCTGAAGGATCGTACTTCATTTCTCCACATCTAGGCTCAAGGCCAAAGCTACTTCTTCCACTACCGTGTTATTTCGCCGAAGTATAACGTAGTGTTGCAGGCTGTAGTGGAGGGGTTCCACAACACCATTCCTTGTCTCATATTTTAGAGGAGGGTTTTCTATTCCTCGTAAAGATTATTAAGGAAGGTTTCCTGTGGAAGAATTTCATATCTTGGCATGACACCAAGCTTCTCCTATCAACAAAGACAATCCCTTCTCTATACCGCGTTATTCTAGAGTGTGCATTTGTAGTGAGAGGTTGCACCATAATTTTGGAAGGCAAGATTTCCGCATTAGGATCAGCCTTGTACTGAAGAAACCCACTGGAGGAGGTTAATGTATTGGTGATAATATTAAGCCATCTCCTTCTATTTCAATTTTTTGTCAGTAAAATGGCTACCCCTCCAACTCCGACATTTCCGCAACTTTTCCATTTTCATGTATCTTGTAGCCAATCCTTCAATGATTGTGTATTATTGTTGTATTAGCGTTTTCGGTGGGTTAAGAGCTTGCTCCCCCATATATATTGAGCTCAATATTTTCATATCATTATATTTTCATTTTGTATGTTGCAGTTTCTATAATGAACTCCATTATTTTAGCCTTGTGACACTCCTACATAGTAGTGTATCCCTATTGTCATGTACATGTATCCTTGAGGCTTTCATTGCCTAGTTGGAGTGATTTATTCCTCAAAGTATTGTATAAATTCTATGCTATAATACAAAAGGGAAGGATATCATATCTTCATGTGTGTTGGCTCATTAAAATAATGATGCTACTCCATTGTATGTTCTTGTATATGTTGTACCTTCATCCGGCATTATTTGAGGACATCTAGGTGTGAGATCCGTTTAACCCACCTAGATGGATTTCTTCGAGCCACCTCTTGGATTTTAGTCTTAGATTAATTGATCTAAGTGATCCAAAAGGTCTTGCCTAATTCCTCGTAGTATCCATTACTAGAAAATACATTTTCTAGTCATGCCTTGCCAGATGTTCCGTGTGATTTGGGATATTACATCCGCCACCAAAAAATCATGTCCAAATTTTTTTTCCCCGAGGTGTTGTCACCCTCCGTGTCACCCCCCCGTTGCGCCCCGTGCACGGACAGGGGGCTATCTCCCCCCGTGTACCGACACCCACCCCCGCACGTGAATAGTCGTGGAAAGAATATAACACACACCCACTCTTACCACTTGTTGTTTCCTTTCCGCAGGGGGCCAGGAGAGCCGAGTCATTAGCCCAGCCTTTGCAACACCCATTGCTTCTTCTACACCAAGAGAAATTTTGAGTGCTCACAAGAGACTTCGTTAATGCATCTATAACATTCTTCAAAGTGGCCACCTTTACCAACAACACCGTTTTAGCTCAACCATATCTCACAATGTGATATTGAACATCAATATGCTTTGTCTTCGAATGATAAGCAACGTTCTTAGCCAATAAATTTGCACTTCGCTATCACAATCTATCCTTATACTGGTTGCACCAACCCCATACTTGAACACAATTCGCAACCAACCGCTTCCCTTGCTTGCATGAGTGGCTACCATGTATTTCGCCTCCGTAGTTGAAAGAGCCACTATAGACTATATTTTACTCATCCAACTAACTACACTTTCAAATAGGCTAAAACACATACCCACTTGTAGATCTTCGTCAAGATGTCTAGCCTGCTTGCATCGGGTCAAAACCACGAATTTCCAACACTCTTTCCAATCTTGGTCTTCCTCAGTAACACAATCCATAATCACCGGTGCCACTTAAATATCCGAAAACCCGCTTCACTACTATCCAATGCTCCTTCCCCTGGTTTGACATAAAACTTCTCAACAATCCCACTACATGTCCAATGTATGGTCTAGTACATACCATTGCATACATCAAAGCTACCCACCGCACTTCCTCGTCTCTTCTTTGTGTCTTGGGACATTGTTCAACGTATTGTACCCTTTTACACCCACAGAATCGAACATGCACTAGTTTACTATCCCCGCATATTGAACCTCACAATATAGTCCTCACATACTTCCTCTGTTTAACCGCAGCTCTCTTTGCCCGACCCTCTTAATTTCCATGCCCAAAATATAGTTTGCAGCACCAATATCCTTAATGTAGAATTTGGAGAATAGTTAGGTCTTCAAATCTTGGATAATTTCTTTCTCATTTCTAATAAACAACATATCTTCCACGTACAAGACAAAACAACAACACAAGCCACCAATTAATTTAAAATAAACACAAGGATCCTCCTCGCTTCGTAGGGCCAAGTCCCCATATATAGATATCAAATTTTTGATACCACATCCATGGTGACCTTTTATCCCATACAAAGACTTATTTAACCTCGTTGTGACTTAAATTATTTCTTCCCTTCACCATAAATCCTTCGTGTTGTTTCATGTAGATCTCCTCTTCTAGATCCCCGTGAAGAAATGATGCTGTCTTCACATCCATCTTTTCTACCTCAAAATCAACACAAGAACAACATAAAGTTAATCTAATAGAAGTAACTTTGGAAATAGGAAAAAATATCACCAAAAATCGATTCTTGGCACCTAGGAATAACCTTTGCTACCAACCAAGATTTGTATTTCTCCACATTGCCTTCTATATTCATATTCTTCTTAAACACCCATTTTCTCCCGATGGGCTTCCTTCTAGCCATCAACTCCACCACATATCCCATGCTCACACTTTCATGCAAGGATTCCATTTAATCAACCATGGCCTCCTTTCCGCAGTTTTTCATCCTCTCTCTCTTAATCACCGCTCCCCCGATTTGTTTTGGGATCATCATCAGTTATAGTTAAAGAAAAAATTTGAAAAAAAGTAGATGAATTATACTCCTTCGTTTCTTCCCCGAATCGATCTTCTCACAACCGGAGTTTGTGGCTCTTCCTCTTTTTGAGTCTTCTTCTCAAGCAGCAGAAGTCTAATTCATCCTCCTTTAGATCAAACTCTATCTTCTTAGGTTCCTTTGGTAGGACTTCATGTTTAAAAATATCTTTCACCTCTCTAAACACCACATCTCGGCGTGTACACAACTTTCCTGTTTCCGGGTTCCAAAGCTTGTAACCTTTAAACCATCCTTATACCCACAAAGATGCACCTTTCGCATTTATTATAAAACTTGGTGATTTTATCCTTTGGAACATGTACATACGCATCACATCCAAACTCCCTTAGATGTGAAAGAGAGGGTTTCTATCAGTCCATACCTCATGTGGAGTCTTATCCTCCAACGCTAATGAAGGTGAATTGTTAACCAAGTAACATGTACTTCCACCGCCTACCCGGCACTTCGTCCTAACCGTACCACCGAGCATGCTTCCTCGCCTTTTCCATCAAGATATCTCCGCTCATTCTTTCGTAACTCCGTTTGATGAGGTGTATGGAGTAGTCTTATGTAATGCTATACCACACTTTACAAAACTCTTCAAATTCATTCTGCGTAACTCCCCGCCATTATCCGTCCATAGCACCTTTATCTTCTTCTCTCTCTCCGGTTTTCCACCAAAGCCTTAAATTCTTTAAATCATTAAAGACTTTAGATTTCTTCCTCAAGAAATATATCCATGTATTCTTCGAGAAGTCATCTATGAATTAAAAAATAGTACACATACTTACCCAATGATGGAACTCACACAGTCAAAACACATCACCGTCCACAAGATCTAATATCTTGTTTTCCCTCTTAGCAATTGCATGCTGAAAACTCACCCGATTCTACTCCCATATACACAATGTTCACAATAAATCGAAATCCATAGAGTTATTAGACATACCTTCTACCATACCATTTCCATGTAGTATCCTCGAAGGCCATTCTCTCTAATATGTCCAAGACTTGATGCCATAGCATTGTCTTTCTCTAAAGACCACTAGTCTCTTCGCTCCACTTTCGGAACCATAGAACCGCCGTACCCATAACAATGCGTACCGCCCGAAGCTTGTATAGAGTTCCAATATGAACTCCATGGATTAATACCGTTGCTCCTTGAACCAACTTATGTATCTTTCGAACACTCGTTTGGTGTGACTCCGCATCAACCATCTTGCTTATAGAAATTAGATTTTTTGCCAATATGAATGTGCAAAACACCAGAAGTGTTCTCATCCTCCACCTTGCAACTTTACCTTGAATTTTCCACGTCCAATGATTTTGGTCTTTCCATCATCCCCCAAGAAGACATCGCCATCATATTTCATACTCTCGTTAACTCACTCGCTATGGGGAGTGAAGTGAAAGGATGCACTCGAGTCAATAAACCATGACTCATGATCTACATGTGTATTTAAATAAGAAGCCATCCCCACCTTCATCCGAGGTGGTTTTGGCTCGTGTATGGACACCACTGTGATCCCTTTCCTTTCTTAGGAGCTTTAGATCCGTAGTCCCTTTTTGTGCCCTTCCTTTCTCGCATTTCCCCCAACACACCTTTACAAACTTTCTGTGATATTTAGATCTCTCCTCTAGATTTGGATCTCCCACCCGAAACCTTATTCTTGTTTCTTTTCCGGGGACCTTCCTCGTACGCATAGCGAATCTCCATTTTTGACCTCTCCATATTTCTCCGTCTCATTTCCTCCGATAGCAAGGCTGAGACAATTTCATCAAAATTCAAGGTAGTTGTATTTCTACCTATTGCACAACTTAATCGTCCCAAGAGTCCGGTAGAGAACACAAAAAACTAATGCAATTTATCTTCATCCGAGATTTTAATATCAATAGATGATAGCTGACTTACCACAATATTGAAGGCATTCAGATGCTCGTCATCGAGTCTCCATCCTTCATCCTCAAGTTATACAACTTTTTTCATAGAACAACTTATTCACTCGGGGTAGACTTAGATTGCCATAAAGTCCCAATTTTTTCCCACAAATTCTTCACCGTAGCTTCCATACATTCAACAATATCGAATCCGAGACACAACCGTATTGTGCTCTTAGCCTTCCGATCCAATTTCTTCTAGTCTTCATCCGGACATTCCCGTTGGTTTAGTACCGGATCTACCGCGATCCACTCCATCTTTATCCACCAAAGAAATCCTCCATCTTGAGCTTCCACAAATCAAAACTTTCATCATTAAATTTCGACCCTAGCTTTCCACTTCTCGCTATCTTCTTTCACTACAAGAATTATCTCGCAAATCTCCCAATCGAATAGGGTCTACCATAGGCCCGAGCAAAAACCCTCGCAGAAAAGGCGTCCCCTTGAAGCCGAAACAACTTCGATACCAAATGTAGGTTTTTAATCCCCGTACGTAAATTATCCCAGCGGACCTTAAGAAACCGAAAACAAAACAATAACGAGATCATAAAACATAAAACATACATACATACGTATATTTTCCCCTAGATCCCACCAGACAAATTTTGATTTTTCATTATATTCTTTAGTGTTACAACACATATATATACATGCCAAAGCATACATAAACCTTAATCCATTAACCATGGATTGGAACATAATCATAGTTCTATTGATTGATCTACAAAATGCCAAGGGCCAAAAAACCATCATGTTAAAAACCCATGCACAAAATCATGGGCGGCTTCCGCCACCAAAATATAAGGTCCAAAATTTCTGCATTGCCCCGACCAAATCGCAGGGGGTTGCTAACCCTTATGACCCCCCCTACCGTGCCCGCACAACGTAAAGGAGTCGCATGCATGAGTAGTCATGTAAAGAATATAACACATACCCAACAATATGTACATTGTAAAAATTTTGATGATATTTTTGTAAAAATATTTAGGTTTCAAATATTACTATATATAAAATTTTTGGCAATTTTTAGGTAAAATAATTTTAGACTATAAAATTTGGGTGGAATCAATTTTAAAAAAAATGGAAATTGGTGAAACTTTTTCTTTGCTCAAAACATGTAAAATTAGCCTACCTACGAATATTAGCCCCTAAAAGTTTCCTCGGATTTACCGCTTTATATTTTCCATCAGATAAAGTAGTTCTTGTTGAGATTCTTGGTTTAGCATTAGAGTTTCTAAGATTTTGTCTTAGATCCAATATCGCAGAAACCTAACAATTACTATGTCATGTGAGTTGCATCGTTGATGTGGGCCAATCGATTAGGATTTTTATGTATTGCATTGGTTACATATATGCCATGTCATGGATCTAATTTTGTTGGAAACATACCTTCCTAGAAAATATCTCTTTTTGTATAGAATGCTTGTGCACTATTATGGATACTCTACATGTAATGTGATTTGAATGAGCAATTGGCATTTAATTGTGGTGCGGGACAAAGCCCCATATGGTGTGATTTGGATTGTGAGAATCAATTTTAAAAAGTTATTTTGCTGTTCATGATAGAAGATTGATAATGTGTGTGCCTACCATACTAAAAATGATTAATTTAGTAGATATCTATGCTTAGAGAGGGATTTTTAATGTGTAATAAATTTGAAATTTGCAGAAGGGTAAGACATGAAGGAGAAGTGTATATGGTGCCATATTTTTGAAGTGCATCTAGAAAATATTGAAAATGAGATATTAAATTTTAGGTCAAAGGAAATGGTGATGTTGTCTCATGATAATCGCGAAAACCTACACATTATAGAGTTTTGAGTGCCAGAAATTTGGTGGCCTATAAAGAGCACGAATGAAACTATTATTTTTTGTAGGATGATTTTATAAGAAATATTTTCTTAAATGGAATTATTTTATAAAGGTGCAGATTGACTACTTAGAGTACACGATGTTGGTCTAGATATGTATGACTCCTATGAGTACATATGTGATGTTTTAGGAGAGACAAAATAAATTTTCTACTATATGCATAGTTGTATTGTCATGTCTAGTGCATGTGGTGTTATGTCTATAGGTAATATCACATGAATGTGTGTATTGTTGAGAGAGTTATGATTTTTTTAGTGTTGATACTGAGAATGTTTCTTGACATGCCATTAGGGATTGGCATTGCATTGATGTTTTGCCTCGAGTGAGAGGGTATCAGAGTGTCACTAAAATTTCACCAATAAGGATTGGACAAGTGACATTAATGAGAGGAAATAAGACAGATAGGCTTGTTTTCCATCTTAAAGAAAATCAGCACTATGCCAAAAGAAAATAAGTTGATATTGATGCTTATGTGAGATTATGTCGCCTAAGATTTTGAATGACAACAATATTCTATGATGAATAAATTTTTAATATTCTCACCACAAAGTATATATAAAACTACATTTTTGTTAAGCTAATAGTTGTGTATCTTAGCTAGTAAGAGATAATAAGGGAGAAATACATGCATAATTGTCAGTAGGTAAATCCCCTTTGCGGACAAAGGCAATCCCTCTAGCCGTAGGGTGGGTCTAGTAGCAAGAGGACATGCTAATGCATCAATTCCTACTTAATGAATGTAATCGAGCTCTGGATAGATTTCCCTACCTTCGTTCCAACACAAGCTTGTCACGATGTGGTAGCAAGCCTCCTTGTCTTCATCCACACGTCGCGTCCTTCAATAAAGGGTATTCTCGGGGTAAGCCAGATAAGGATCAGAGAATGATATCATAATATGAGACAATATCATCTATCATTATCCAATTACAAGGAGAATTAAATGTATTGCGTAATATTAGTCATATCAACACAAGATCTGAACCAAAACATCACTATGTATTAATTAAGAGAAATAAATATATTACAGCCCAAATTAGCCTTGAATTCATAGCTCTTCATGCATTGTACTAAAAATGTGTCTCAAGCATTCGCTGGGGGAATTGGACTTAGCAAGGAAATGGCCCAGACTCTCTCTCCTCAAGGGTCTTTTTCCTGCTCTATCTCACATCGCCTATATCGCACTGTTTTAGCCTATTCTCCAAAATGTTCGCCTAGCTACACATATGTGAGAGAGATGTATTGGCAGTGGACAGAGTGAGGATGTTGGTATCCCTCAAATGGTGGAAGGAGCCTTATCCTTTGGGAGGTTGCCCAAAAGTAGGAACAAGAAGCCAAGGAAGATGTTTGACATTCCCTCAATCGAACAACCCATGTCGATCGACCATGAAGTGGTTGAAAATGGAAACTCCTACTGCTATATTTAAAAACTTTCCAAAATATCTCAAAAGTGTAGTTCACCGAGACAGCACCAAAGGGCATGGGGCCCGTTGTTAATTTTTCTTTATTGGCGCGATGCCATAACTTCTCTCCGCCGCAAACTCAAAATCATGTGTTTTTTATGCATCCGTTCCGTAAATACTCAACAGAGGTGAAATGTTATTTTCATGGAAAGGAGGCAATTACTCATTTTGAAATGCATGACACACATATAAGTCACAGTAAATTGTCCTCCAATGTGCGAGATGGGGATTATAGGACAAAGGAAAAAATGTTGTGTAATAGATGCCTCGCAGCATGAGGTCCCAAAAGAGTAGGGAGGAGTGAAATGGCTACGATAACACCTTCAAACCAAACACCGCCGTCGAAGAGTCAAGTAAATACAAATACAATCGATATCTATGATACATTAACATGTGCCATCGCGCAACCATCCATAATAGAGACATATAAACCGAGATCCGAGGTATGGAAGAAGCCATCAAGTAGTAAAGATCAACATATAGGCTCAAGTATGGTCACAACCATCCAATCAAAATAGTCATGATAAACCAAAATATTCATGGTAGCCCGGATCTTATTAGAAAAAAATCATGGTCTTGCGCTCCATATCAACTCCGAACAAGTACAAATTCAAGCATGAAAATATGAGTCGGTCAAAACATGAAGAAAGTCACCCGATTACTGTACCAATGATGTAAGCTATTAACAGCACCTGAGAAACCACCAATAATGACATCGATCTCAAGGTACAACTAGTACAATACATAGAATGTGGACAATGATCTTGCATCAAACACCCATAGAATCACCGCCCAAAGCTAATGACAGGGACCTATCATTGAATGCGAAGAAATTGCCATTAAGGCATGCAAGCTCCAAGGTACCTAAGGAGTCCCTTGCATCAACTTCCTTGACATAATGAGTCAAGCTTCCAGAGGAAGTGACCTGGGTCGAAGGAGGGCTATATAATGTTTCTGTACACGTCGACATGAGATAGAGGAATATGATGATAGTGAATCAGACCAAAAAGAGGATTAGTGGTAGGTTGAACACTACAAAAAAAAAAATTATCTTAAAACCTAATGCTGACGCGACTCCATATTTGGAATTAATATCCACATCAAGGGATCTCGAGGTCATTATGACATGGAAAGAGTAGATGAGAGGTCAAAATAGATTACCCAAACCCATGGAGGAGAAAAAATATGAAATGAGATGTCCCCAACCCGACACGAATGAAGATGAGTATCATGTTCAAGAAATCCATATACCGCCGACACAACCGAGAACTCGGTTCCATTTTCCCCCACCATTGCCGGAAAGTACCCCAATTATTTTTGGAAAACAAGATCAAAGGGGATAAATATATGCTTTTCATGTAATTTTTCCTTCGTACAAATCCATCCTAGTACATTTTAACAAGCTCCTAGAAGGAGAAACTCAGCGGATGTCAAGTGACGATTTCCGATGTCATTTAGGTTTTAACAAATCTAACAAAGGAAGAACTTAGCATATTTTCATGTTTAGAGAGTTTTAAAAGAAGAGGAAAGTAAAACTCAAAAGAGTCTTTCGTAGGTGCAGTATCACTGCATCCGAAAATGTGTGAAAATGTGTCTAAGAGTAGAACCTCTTTAGTCACAATAGGATAAGGTATTCCTTTTTCATAAATAATATATCCTACCCCAAAAAATGGGTAAAATGTATACTCGGGTAGATATCATTTCCCGCTGTACCCATTTAATGAGTTCAAAATGACAAGAGTCTCGCAATATTTTCAATCTTTTGAGAGTCGAAAAGAGCTAAAAGGTGACTCCAAGAGCGACTTTTTCGTGTTTTTACCGACTCGAAAAAAAGTATAAAATATAACCTCGTTACTTTCATTGTCATCACATCAAGGACCTATCGTTGCATAAGAGATGTATGTAAAACCCATTTTTCTAAATAGAATAGAAAAAAATAATCGAAAAATATGATTTAAAACCTAATTAGGGTTATAATAGTTATAAATTCCAAAATTAGTAAAAAAATAAATTACTTTTCACTCTTTACTTTTCCGAGAAATTTTGTTACCCTTTTCACTCGATTTTGCAGAGTCGTACAATGGGCTATATGGAAGGCCAATCGCAAATCCGTCTTTATTCTAAAGGTAAGAACTCACATCTTCCCCTACATTTTTATAGCATTTTTCATTACCCGCAACCCCATTTTTGTAGATCTATGGGGATTTTTTAAAAATTAGGTGCAATGGTTTTATTATCGGTATCCAAAGATGGACTTGCACCAATCCAAACTAAAAAATAAAATAGGAAGCGCCAACCACATCAACCATATTATCTTGAAAATTAAAACAATAAGCCCAATTTAACTCAAGCTAAAAGTAATGGATTTGGCTAATGACAACCATGGATGCTTTTTGCAGTGTGTGAAAAGAAAATGGTGGACGAATGGAAATAACGAGAACACAAAGAAGAAGATGAGGAAGCCATGAGAAATGCAAGATGCATGGAGGCTACCGTAGATCGCGTGCTCAAGAAATTATTTATGGCACCATGTCTCAAAGCTCAAATAGAGTTTTTGGTAGTACTTGGATCGTTGTCTAGGAAATTTCTCGTGAAAATTCATTATTCATGATCAAGAACTTCGAGATTGAGGTCTCGTATATTCATCAATAACCAGAATATCGTGGAGGGCGTACCAATCATGACTAGTATTCACTCCACAATGGAAAATATGAGCATGTTTATTAATTCAGTGTGCCGAGGAGCACTTAAAGGATCCAAAATTTGGAAGGTGGATATTCAAACCATTCCTGATTTTGAACTTATAGTAGTACTACAAACCATCACACGAGTCAACATAAAAGAGTTCGTGATCCACATGAGGCCTCAAAAACACAATTACTTACAAGGTTGTATGGCACCGACACTCTACAATCGCGCAGAAATAACAATCAATATCAAACACCAAATAAAAAAATGAAAGAATGGTAAGGTGAAGTACTTTTTCTATGGGTCCATATCGGGTACCCTTAATTCGAAATATTACCAATCTTCCAATGTCGAGGTGACAGTTCCGACACCACCGCCAAGAGCCACGATGGTCCCGCCGGGGAAAATTCGATGCCAAGATAAGGGGGTAGCTAACAGATGTCCTGCTGCATCGGTGTTCTTTGAGGGCTCCACCAAAAACATTTTCGTGAGGACCGGCCCTTACCTCGGCTACGGATTTCACCGATGATGTCGATCTCCCACTCCCAGAAGGAGAGGATTGTGAGGACGTACCGGGAAAGACTCATTTTTTTATTTTTGATGAGAATTATGATTTTTTTTTGTTATGCATGTTCTCCGACATTAATCCATATAATTGCATATGTTGGCCCAGAAATACCTACAATCATGTCTTCGACAGTACAAGGATTCTCTGTGACTTGATGTGGCCTCATGGTGAGGGAGTGTGAGGAGTAAACTATACAATAACCTGGAGGGAATCTCGCTTGCGGGATCCCGGACTATGCATGATTCGATGATGTTCCTCATGTGTACAAGAGACACACCGCAAGGGTTTCAAACCATGTTCAATGCCATTAAGGCGACTTGCATAGAAGTGACGTGCCATCATGAGTGTCACTCCGACTAGACACCTAGGTTTTCATTTCCACATATTTTGGAACTAATGATGCACGGGATGAAAACACTCACATATATATATATATATATATATATATATATATATATATATATATATATATATATATATATATCCATTTTATTGTATGGACTTGTCATGTGATGATGATTTTTACAAATTATGCAAATGTCTATCTAATACAATATTAGCCATCGTATTAGTTAATGCATTCATTCATCTAGGAATATGTTGATATGTAATGTCATCAAAATGTTCTTATTAAACGAACATGAAAATACAAACTTAAGTATGAGTTTCTAACATAATAATGCCCATTAAGTCAAGAACAATAAGTTGTAGCCCTGCTAACAATCAATGCACCAATGCTGAGAGAAATGGCCTCGCTTTAATAGTTCAATACAACACTATATTCAACAACATTGTTTTCAGCTTTGTCCTAGATATATACCTTGAAGGTCTATCAACTCACCTATAGGATCATAAATCACCGAGGTTACAAAATATTGTGTCCAGGCATCGGTGCAGAAGTACCATCCATGAAATTGATGTAAGGGGTAATGGGGCATATACACAATAAGAAAAAAACGATATAATAATAATAAAAATGCTCTGTGCTGACACCAAGCCAAAATGTACAAATGAAAAACACCTATGTAGAAAAAAACAATAATGAATGATCACATATTACTTTTTAATATACAACCTATTTCTAGGTTGATCCAGAGACGACTCATAATCAATAAGCTCATAAACCCCATTCTACAAAACATGCTTAACAATGTAGGGCCCATTCCACATGGGTTTAAATTTTCCTAACCCTCACTTTATCGTGAGCTTGGTCTAAGGCTGTGAGGATGAGGTCTCCTTCATGAAGGAACGAGGGGAAACCAACTGTCAAAATGAGCTTTGACCTCGCTTTTTCATGCTTCTATGACCAAAGCCAAGAAAGCTAAGTGAGTTTCATAAAGCCTCTCTAGATAGAGAAGATACTCCTTCTAGAGAAGTATTCAATATCAGCTCAACAACTAATTTGAGAAGGAATTTCACATTCAAGCGTAAGGGTAGCTTTGCACTACGTATAATCTAGAATGGCGGAATTTGGTTTTATCCTTCGGGGCCGAGGTTCGATAATTCCGCAGAGATGAAAACAACATGAGATACTAGTTTGACTTGTGCATCCCAATCGTACGTTGAAGCATAGTGACTCGGAACTTTGTTCAAGTAGCTTCATCCTAGCCATTGGCCTGCCGTAGGCCAACGTCGAGCTATCAGGATACGTAATTCAACTTGAAATTCAACTCGCCACCATGTAATGTTGGAAATGGGAACCATGATCAGTAAATAATGGATCGAGGGACACCAAACCTAGAAATGACATGATTGAATAGAAAATGTGTTGTTGTCTTACCATCACCATAAGTGGTGGCATTGCTTTGACTCATTTGGTGAAGTATTTCGCTGGCCATAATGATATAAGCATGCCCTCACTCAAAGGAGGGTTACATGTCATAAAATCAATGCCCCACTTCACAAAGAGACGAATGGTAATGACAAGGTGAAGATGGAAGGTAGTGACACGCGCATCTTGCACCGATAGACTAGAAATCATGGCACTTAAGGAGAAAGGCAACACGTATTTAAAGATGGTGGGCCAAAAATACCCATCACGAAGAATTTTCTATGTAGTAGCATATCCGTACATATGATGACCACAAGTGCCATCGTGACAATAATTGAGGGCCTTTTCTACCCTCCTTGAGATTCAAACACTGCGTAGAATGGAATCAACTCTAATGTGGTAGAGTGTATCTTCCTAATATGCAATAGGGCCGATATTGATGACGAATGCATCTGTGAGCATCCTTTGTCAACTCATCGAAAGGTGGAAGTTTGCCAGATATACGATTATATCACCGTACTCATGATCGAGGTGCTAATAAGAAAAAGAGAGTCATCTCGAACATATCTCCCTTAGAACCAAACAAGAGCGGAATTAGAAGGGAGAGACCAGATCAAATCTATGAATACTAATAACTTATTCGGGACCCGGTGGTAGTGAAATGCAAATCGAACTCTTGGAGGATGACAATCCACTTCAAATTTTTTCTCAAAGCAATTGGATACAAGTCAACAGGTAAGTCATAGGGTTGCAATCGTAAATCACAAGCCACCGTATGTACATAGATGTAGTGATGAAAACATTGAACAAATTGGAATGAAGAGCTGAATGCCAACTTATCGATATTAAAAGATATCGTGTTTCAATATCCAAAAGGTTATGAGACAAATAGTAAATGACATGCTCAAGTTACCCTCATCATTGTCTTATACCAAACCATGGAAATTGTGCTAAACACGGCGGTCGAATTGATGGAAGTAATTACGATGATAATTTGGAGGACCCAATGTAATAGCGTTGATGTGAAACATCTTCTGCATCGAAGGAATTTTGGGTGATCTCATCCCAGGAACTGGCTTCTTTCTTCATTAAATTATAACCCCAGCCACTTCAACATAGTATAAAACGTACGTAGGAAGTTAGATTTTCCCCGCACTGTACCGATGTAAGGAGGAAGACGAGGAGATTGTTTAGCTTTAAACTTTGGAGTGGATCAAGATGAATCCCGTATTTGGAAATAATAAATCAAGAGTATACTGAGTCAACGTGAGAAGATTTTTGGGTTTGATCCCCAATGGATTCGCCAACTTATTAGGCAGGCAACATCCTCTACGTGTAGGCGATCCCTCTAGCCTCAGGGTGGGTCTAGCGAAGAAGAGGACATTCTAATATTTATTCCTGTGTTACCGAATGAAACCGAGTCAAGATAGACAAGTTCTATATTTGTTCGAGGGCAATTGGCAGTAGTTGTAAGTGTTAGCCTCCTAATCTTCAACCTTACACATCATGGTCCTTCAACAAATATGTACTCGTGTTCCTACACAAGGATTAGAGAACGATAGCAACATACAAGACAATATTTTCATTCATTGCCATAATTGGTCAAGGAGAAGTAACGTATTGCATAATATTAATCATATATCACACAAGATAGGAACCAAAATATCAATCATGTGTTAATTAAGAGAAAGAAAGAGATTACAACCAAATGAACCTCAATGGCAGCCTCCTAGAGGTCTGGTCAAATGCATCTTGAGCATTCGTCAGGAATTGGAATTGTGAGGCAATCAAACAAGACTCTCTCTTGACATATGATCTCCTCTTCATCTCCAATTGGCCTATATCGATCAAGTCATGTTATTCTCCAAATGCTCAGCTAGTTGTATTGTGTGAGATAAATGTATTTATAGAAGAGGAGTGAGGAGGTTGGGATCCTCAAATGATGGAATGGAGGTCTTATCTTTCGGGAGGTTGCCCAAAAGTAGGAACAAGAAGCCAAAGGGAGATGTTCCATGTTATTCACCGAACAACTCCATGCCGACTCGCTCAATGGTATGTGGTTGGCAATGGAAACTTCACTACTATATTTAAAAATTTGAAAAGCACTCAGTGACGGCGTCCACCGAGACAGAGTAAAGCACGTGGCCACTGCCAGTTGTTAATTTCTCTTATTGGCATGAGGCCATAACTACCGCCAGTTGTTGACCCAAAATCATGTGTTTTTGATGGTCTATTCCAGGAATAGTCAACAAAGGAAATGTTCTTCTCATGGCAAGGGAGGCAATGACTCTTTTGCAAGGCATGACACTATATATAAGTCACGTAAATGGTCCCCCAATGTGCAAGATGGGGATTGTGACCGGCAAAGTGGAAAAATGTTGTGTAACAATAATTTTTTCATCCATTTGTTTTCTTGTATATTTTCTCTATTATTTTTAAAGGGGTGCACTAGGCAATGTAAGATTTTTAAAAGGTGTTTTTTCTAGAGGATAAGAAGTATCCATTAGACATTAAGTTAATTGAATAAATTAAGAAGCTCATCCTGCTATAGAGGTTTTGATTATTATAATTAGTGATTAAACTTAGTTTAGAAAATATATATCTACCCATATTGTGGATTATACTTTTGTTTTAATAAATAAAGTAAGTTTTTGTATAGGTTAATGAATTTTCGGATTAATCATATTATTAGGATTTGCTGACGTTTCAACCGCCTAATGTGGTTCATCCTTAGGAAAGGTGAAGAAGCCAATTGATCTTATTAAATAAATAGTGTAGATGCATTATCAGGTGGTATTAGCTAAAGAAAACTAGCTTATTAACATTAGAAATATCCACGATATTAAGTTAATTCAATAAATCTTAATATTATTTAATAAATGCAATATTATTTAATATTTTGTATATATGTATGTATTTTTTCACTTGTATTTTTTTAATATATTTTGCTAAATTTATATTATAAAATATATATAAACATTATATAATGTTAACATTAAATAGTTATTAAACTTTTCAAATAATTTACAAAATCTAATATAAATTAAAAAAGAAAACAAAACGAGCCGAATTAGAAAAACACCACAAAGGAATTGTATATAGTGGGTTATAAAATATATTGTTATTGTTTTGTGGATCGTTTGTATCTTTTTCAAGTCAATAATAAATTCTAAATAGTGTGGTCGTATTAAAAAAATCATTGTTTTGTTAATTGTTTGTGTTTATATGGTTGAATTGTGTCATATTTGATGTTGAAGTTAAACCATGAACAAATAGGTGTTAAAATAAGCATGAACATTGCTTATTAAAATAATATGTTCGGGCTATAATCTCAACTTCACAAAGCAAACGTTAAAGGAACTTGGTGACTTGATTTTTTCAAATTCATTAGCTATAATAAAAATACTTGGGAACTTTGATGCTCTCAATAATATGATGATATTTTATATGATATATTTTAGTGAAAAATTTTAAAAAAGGTAGATATTAGATAAAGAGATTAGTGTATACAATGCAAGTTCCGTGGCCGCTGCTATGCCAAGCCAACCTTTTCCTCATTTAATTTTGACTTAAAAAAAAAAAAAAAAAAAAAAAATTAAAGTCAATTATTTTAACTTAAAAATTTGCATTTATATGTATGCATATTTGTTTTTCTAAATTGTTCTCATTTTAGTTAAATTTTTAAATTGTTTTTGTTAAACTGTTAAATTACATGTTTAAACCGAGAATTAACTTTTATTGCTCAAAGATAAATAATTTGGACTACTAAGTTACTTAAAATTTTTACCATCAACCAATGACATTCTTCTATTTCATATCATGCATCTATACTTCTATTTACAATGCCTAAATTTACACAATTGACGTATAATATAGCTCTACATTTTCGTCTACTTATCATCCCCTTAAAAAATTTTCGGGACTCGAAAACACTAGAAGTTGACATACTTAATGTCCACTCTGCCGTAAGCTAAAATTTTCATTATATTCAATATAATCGTTTTCCTTGCAACCTTCCCCTCGTTCTACATTCCAAAGTTTGTAGGAGTTTTGGACCCTCTTTGTGGCAACCACATTTTTTCAAATATTTTCTAGCCCGTTAGAATTGTAGGCACATACCCAGATTGTCACCGCCTGTATCAATGGGTGACTACAAAAATTGCCTCGCCCTCATGAAACTCATCACCTCCTCTACCTAATAGCACCAATGAAATATTTGACATCAAGAGTGCCCCGACTACATATGTATCATCGTTTTGTGCATCATTTGTCTTGCTCTTTAAAAATATTCTATTTATTTAAACTTTAGTTTTTCCCCGCGTTTTCCCTTGGAATTCCTCACTCACAACCGTTGTATTTCATGGCCTAAGGGCAACACCAATTTATCTATTATCATTGTCATGATTGTCACATGTCAGCTTTCCAATTTATGGTTTTAATTTTGTCATGATTATCTTCTGCTAATGGTTAAAAACCATTTATTTAGTGGATGGTATTTAAGAAGTGATCAATACTATTTCTCTCAAATATGAGTACAAAACATGTTACTCAACCTTGTTGTTTTCTTGAGCAATCATACCTCTAACAAACCCAATTCAATTTTGGGAAGGGAGATATGAAAATTATCATAAAATCGTTAGTTATTAAAACATAGTATGTATGATATGCCTCTCGTTATGCCGAAAGCACAACATCCAAATTGAATTGGGAATCGTGTTTGATGTGAAATTTTTCATTTAGATTTTCTAATACGTTCTTAAACAAATGCTAGCAAGGTTGTCTTCTTAAATTCTAGGCACAAAAAATCACTTAGTGTAGTAGCAACATTATTATCATGACTGGGCATCATATTCCATGTTGTCTCCCTTTAACTGGGTGTGCTCCAATGTTCTAAAAGAGGTTTATTGGATTTTTCGTTATGATTTCCAATAGCCCTTGTAATTTTTAACCGAAAGGATGCTTTAAAATTCACATGTGTCATCATAGTTACTTTTTTCCTTCCTCTCGAGGCGTAAATATCTTCATCACACTTAGGAGACCTCTATAGGAAAATCTAAGTGGTTCCTCCCACTTTGTGTTCCACTTTTACACTCTCAGTAATATCAAAAAAGTATAGTAGGTTATAATAAATAAAATTTCAAAGCCAGGTCGATCGATATCAAGGTAAAAAATAAACTCATCCGTAGATTTATGCTTGATAATGTTTTCCATATGCAAATTTTTAAACCTAAAGTAATATTTTAAATTATATTTAAAATTATGTAATGTTTTGCCAAGTTTTATCTAAATGGTGTCTAATTTTCTACATATTTAGTTGTTTCGACCGCTTCAATAAGTGATGTTTATAATTGTGCTAATAATTGTGAGGCTTTGTACAATTTTCAACTTTGAAAATGGTCTTTATTTAACATAACGATATAAATGTATTTTAATTTTTGAGATAAATCAAATTTTGAGAAGCTCAAAATAGTTTCTCAAATTTTATAAGCTTCTTTCCTTTGTCTCAAATTAAGTGACCCTTTCCCTATGGCCTCTTTCAATTCCATATCACAAGCCAATTTTAGAACCTTTAGTAAAAATGATAGCTCACAACTCAATCAAGAGCTTTCTAGTAAAAAACAAATTTAGTTCTTTGATTAGTTGGGCTACCATAAAATTTCTCTATAACTAAAATGAATCTGGCCCTTTGATTAGCAATCGTACCTATTAATAAACCTAAATTCAAGTTTGGGAAGGGAGATATGAAAATTATCATAAACAATGTTAGTTATTAAAACATAGTATATATGGTATGTGCTCATGATCCGCCTCTCGTTTTGGTCGAAAGAACAAGTCAAAATTTATTTGGGAATCAAAGTTTGATGTGGAATTTTTCTTTAATATTTGCAATACCCTTCCTAACAATGTGAGAAATGTCGTTTTTCTTTTGAATTTCGTGCACAAAAAATCATGTAGTGTAGCAACAACATTATTATCATGATTTGGGACATCATCTTCCACATTGTCTCTTTGATCCGATGCTCCAATGTTCAAGGAGGTTGATTGGATGTGTTAGCCTTTCATTCAACATTTGGGAAATCGCATATGTTTTTGAAACATCTATACTTGAGATGTGACTTTTCAATTCTAAATCAACTTTAAAAGTTGATTATTTCTAGATTGGAATTTAAGGAATATGCATTAAAAGAATATACTTCTACCACAAAGTTTGATCAACTAGTTGTATTTAAGAATTTACCTTTCAACATAGTAGGCATACAAACAACATTTAATACTTTTTTGCATTCAAGTATTCAAGAGACCAAATCTTGTTTCAACTCAAGAAGGTATGCTTCTCCTTATATTTTTTTTAGTAAATCGAAGGCAAAACAAGTGCCCATTTGAGAGTCGGCTACAAAGGCACACATAATGCTAGTGGTCATTAATTATAGCTATAATTATAAACTAGATATTTGGCTTTTTCAATTTTTGTAGTTTGATTATTGAGTCAATCCATCGCTAGTATCCACAATCTACTACCCAAATGGTTTTTGCAAATATTTTGTATTTTCAAACATTCTTACAATCTACAAAATTCCTCGCAAGATTTGGATTCTATCAAGGTTGAGAAAGCATATTCAAATGTATTGAAAAAATGATACCACATATAATGCTATATTATGTTATCTATACTCGCATAGACCCAAAGAAGTCTTAAATTTTTATAGAAAAAGGAACATAGTTGCGTACATGTGGATGCATAGATAACTCAAAGGATGTACCAAAATTTGTATCCTTAACCAAGGCTCGAATGAATACCTTCGCTGCCTCTCGATATGCCTATGTATTTATGATCCTCCTATGATATTCCTATATTTTTATGAAAGAACAAATCAAAATTTAATTGGGAATCAAAGCCTTGATGTGAAATTTCTTTCTCTGCATTTAGGAAAATTTTTCCAATAATGCAAGCAATGTTGTTATTCTTGAATTTTAACATAAAAAATCACTTAGTGTAGCAGCAAAATTATTAGCATGATTTGGGACATCATATTCTACACAATCTCTTTGATCCGGTGCTCCAATGTTTTCAAGGATATTGATTGTATTTTTGCTAACATTTCCAATAGCCCTCGTCCTTTCTAACAAGGATTCTTTCAAAATCACATGTGTCATGCTAATATCATTTTCCTTACTCTCAGAAGCAAGCCTATCACACTTAGAGACCCACCGAAAAGTTTGGTGGTTTCCTACTTTTCCGTTCCACCTTTATGTCCGCTTTAGTAATTTCAAAAAATTAAAGGATTTTATAATCAATAAAATAAACATGTCAGTGTTCATGGAAATAGTTAAAGTCAAATATATGAACTCTCAAGATAGAGGAAAAATATTGTGAGATATCAGTATGCAGATTTTTAAACCTAAAGTAAATTTTTAAATTATATTTAAAATTAAGTAATGTTTTGCCAAGTTTTATTCAAACGATGTCTATTTTTATACGTATTTATTAGTTGTGACCACTTAAATAAGTGATGTTTATAATAATTCTTATAATTGTGAGGGTGTTTAATATTCCAAACTTTTCATCTCGTTTATCAGAATATTAGAGTTCTTAATAAACCGAATTAATTAAGTACATAAAAGGGTGGAGGGACCCATAACCTCTTAAGATGAATAAGATCGACTACCTTGTGAGTGTGGATTAATTAGACTTCCAGATCTACACTATGGAGTAGTGGAGTAGCTTCAATGTGAAAGGAGCGTAAATCATGTCTCATTTATGAGAAATATCATGGGGGTTGAAGCAATCAAATAAGATCATGGAGGGAATCAAATGTAAGATCATAGAGCATTCATGATAAGATGATGGAGGAAGTGGTGCATTTAATGGACACATGATGGAGAGGGTGACCATTACATACGTACATGGTGGAGGACATGGGGAGACAAATAAGTAACAATCATGGAGACTTATGTCCACATGTACAAGCTCAAGGAGGTGAGGTGGGCCAAGGCATGGGAAGGTTCACAAACTATATAATGAAGATGAATGAAACATTAGCAGAATATTTATATTATTGATTTTTTATATGTTTAGATCTAGATTTGTCATGTGACATTTCTATGTATGTGCTTATGTTGTTTAGCTAAGTCCGTAGTTCTATTTAGCACATGTAGGTGTTTCCGAGCAGAAATCCCACCCTTACGCACGTGGAATTTCGAGTGCCTACTCTCGTAAATTTATTCTTAGTTTCCATTCATCATTAGGAATTTGTTCAAAAATGTTCCTACTTTTCGTTAAAATTCTATGGATCTTTAGAAATAATTGATTTCCGCATCGTGGTTTGAGAGGAGGAGTTTGTCCTTTAGTATTTTAGCCGAGGGAGCCGATGAAGGATTCATCTCATCACCTCGAGCTTAAATATCAGCCTTCCCGAAGGTTTTGATTCATGTCAAGCCTTCCATCCATCATACATATCGCAGCAGTAGTATTTCCATCAAGAATTGTGCAATCCAAATTTTACATCCAAGGGAGAAGGGAATTTTCAGCATTTCGTATAGGAATCCTATGAGGGATCACCCACTCACTTTGGTATCAATTTTTTCATAAGCCTTGAGCTTATTTGCCGCATTTTTTGACACCAGCTTGAGCATCTCTCCATTACAAAGGCATTTTTTTTCCACACATAATTAGCTGCCGCATCTTGAGGAGTTAAAAGTAAGAAGAAGCAAGATATCAAGATTCGGCTTAGAGGCTCCGAGGATCAAATTTTAAAGCATAGATATGATTTTTACTTCTGGGCCTACCCATATTAAATTTAGATCTAGCTTCAGACCGCATAACCCAACATTCAAGGGATGACACCCTAGGAGGGTGAATTTCTAATCTCATAGGATATAGAATTTCCTTCGGGTTATCTTGGGTTTCCATTATAAAGGCACAGATATAGAATCTTGGCATCATCGTAGCTCCGCATCACCATATATCCGCATTTCCCTTCAACTGGCTAGCCATATATACACAATCTCGTTAAAGGGACATCATATTATTTTCTCCAAAGAATCCTCCAAGCATACGCGTTCCTAGGGGATTCTAGGTTCATTCTAGGCCACTTGCTTGGCTTCAATGCATCATTCTTGAGCACTTTTGTAATTGTAATACATATCCAATGAATAAAATGGCTCACATATTCTCATATTCTATGATCGTTAATATTTTATGTGTACTTGTTGTGTATTTTCAAATATTTTGTTTATCAATGCATTATTCCATTTTATATATTATAATGTTATCAAAGCATGTTCTTTGGCTCACTTTGTGGATATTATTTATTAAATATAAGTAGCAAGTAGATAGTAGATATCTATAAATAATGGAGGGATTAAGTTTTGCAATATGTATTTAGAACTATGAGGGATCTCTCCAAAGAGATCAATGAAATGAAGAGAGAAAGGCAAAGAGAAACCTTAAGAAGGTTTTAAAAAAGAAGAAGGTCCCGCTCTTCTTATCAACAAGGAAACCACAAGCATAAAGCTCCTCAAAGATCTACTCTCGCCTACTTTTTTTGAAGATTAAAGTGAACGTTATGGAGATAAAAAAAATTCGTGGCCCGAAACTCATGAGACTCTAAGTATATATATTCAGTGAGCAGCAAGGCACAAGCCTATGTCATCTGTGGATAATATAACTCTCCAACAATTCTTCAACCGAAAGAAGAAAGAAGCACAATATATTCTATTTTCCTACATTTGATGGATCTTCCTGCTAATCGAAAAGGTTTGGAGGAAAGATTTAGATGCACTCTTTAGGTGACACCCCGTAGCTAATAAGAGAGGTTTTCTAGATTGCAACACTTCCTCTTCAAATTGAAGCCAATGATTTGGTGGTTTGGTCACATGGAGCATGCAAAGGTGACTAAATATTTAGATTTATTTCAAAGGAAGTAATAATTTTGATGAAGAAATCCGCAGACATTCCACAAAGAGACATTTCCTAAGAAGTCAAGGGAGAATGTTTTCGTCACTTTGGAAAAAGAGTCACCGCATTCACCACTAGCTACGTAAGCACTTGTATCCTGAGGAGAGACACTTTCATATTTGCAAAGTAGGCTTAAGCTCTTGACATATAGAGTCCCATGCATGATTCGTAGAGATGCATGAGGAAGAGTGAGATAGATTCCCAGAGTCGGCACATTAATAGAAAAGCATCCATCACTCTTACTAGCAGCTTGGAGAGACTATTGGCATGAGGAAGGAACTCTTGTGATCTTGCAATATTTTTCTATGTACCATCTGACCAAGGTTTGCATTCATTTCATATCATATTGTTTTAGTACCTTTATCAAAACTTATGGGGACATGCCATCAATGCTAATGCATAACCAATGGTTAGAGAAGTATGCTATTTGAAGCAAGAACATATCACCGCATAGAGGAACCTTGATCTGATGAAGCCAAGGATGGAGAGCTATCCTGCCTTATCATCATGGAGCTACACTCAACCCTTTGAGTTGAAGTGGAGTTTTAGAATATGAGATGAGAGTATTATCCTATGTATAATGTCCGGCCATGAGTTCGTAATTGTGCCTTTCTATGAGATAGTAGAAGGTAACGTTGTTAATATAAAAAAGTGATGAGAAGAGGACCCATTCATTGGTGAAGCATTCCAATGGAAACCTCATTCATGAAGCATCGAGGAATAAGATGATAGATGGTAGAAATCTTGAGATGGACAATATTTTCCCCTTTCAAGTTGACATTTTATAAATGAGCATCTCACATCTCAAAGAGAGAATTCTACCTACAACATATTCAGAAAATTATGGGTTTTGAAGGGCCAATGATGAGAGGATCTCATGGGTGGTGCACTTCAACATATCATGGAGTGAAAAGTTCTTCAAAAGTTTGAGGAGGTTGGTGTCCTATAATGGGAGGATGCCAATTTATGCATAATGAGATCCATGACCCTCATTGGGATGAATGGATGTTGATGTGGAGCAAGTGGCTACAAAGCCACTCGCAAAACTATAAGACATGCTAGCAAGAAGCTCTGGTCATGGTCGGGTTGCTCAAGTTGAGTATGGTTACTACCCAACAACACATATTTACATGATCCATGCCTTGGCAAAACACCGATGTAATGAAGGAGGAGTGTATCTAAGAAGTCATACCCTCATGAGTATGGTTACTACCCAAAGGCTCATATTTTCGACTCATGCCTTATATACCAATGACATAATGCGTATGGTTAGAAGGCATGTTTACCTTGGTTGTTATTGCCAGAGAGTTTTTCTATCACATGACATCTTCATGTTTACTTGTTTTGTATTGTATTGTTTGTAATATGGCATAATACTCTTATGAGGTGTGATGATGGAGTTGGTTTTTATTGGGCTTATATGACTTTCCACATGTCATTTAGTATGTTGTTTTTTCTCCATGATTCACATGATGATGTGAAGAGGCGAGAGGAGATCTTGTTGTTTTGGTTACTATTGGGAGAGTTTGATTTGACATACATTATGTGGGAATTTTGAGGTCTAAAATGGACCTCATAAGGAAATAATAAAATAATAGCTAAACCAATAAATAATATTTATGAATTTGCAATTCACTTTTTCACTACAATCCATGTAACCATGCTTAAAATTCAATTGAAAATTTGTACTCAATATAGAATCAATAAAAATTGTATTGATGTGACTATAAATAAGAATTAGTTTTTCAAGAAAAAATTCATTACTATTGAACAACTAATGCATTCTTCCTTTGTACTTAAATAACTTAAAAATAAATTATAAATATAAATTCATAAATTCTTAATTGTATAATATAATATTAATTAAAATTTATATTTAAATTATATAGTAACATATAATTAATATACTATATAAAAATCAAATAATATATACATTTATTATATTATGTATTAATTTTATATTACATATTGATTTGATTTATAAAATATATATAAGAAAACATAATATATAATATAAAAAAAAGAATTATATATATATATATATATATATATATATATATATAATTTACATTATTTTTCATAATATTATAAATAATAATATATAATATTAATATAATCATAATGAAATGAATTGAGTTGTATTTAAATTTTTCATCATAAAAATCTAATATATTTTTTCTTTAATTTTATTGTGCTTGTATTGCTATTAATATTATAATAATATTATTCATAGATTCGATTTATCCTAAAATTACAAGGTTCCATTTTTATATAATTTTATTCCACATGTATAATACATATGTATAGATATTAACTTATAATTAATTTGAAATTGTATTATTAAATAAAGGAGATGAATATACAATTTAAAAATAAATATATGTGAAACATACAAATATAATATTTGTTGAAAAGTGTGTAAAGAGATGAAGATTGTGTAGGGATATGCATTGTTTTTTTCAAAAAATACAAGAAATGGAAATAATATTATTTTATCGAAAAGTGTGAAATGACATTTATTATGAGTAATTTACTTTGACTTAAAAGCACTTAGAGAACTACCATGGCTAACCATGAGTTTTTATCCATCATCGAGAGCATGAAAATTAAGTACCTTTAACTCAAACAATGCCACCTCAACCATTGGGGATGATGTAATTCCTAAAATGTGATTGGTTATCATAAAGTGAATTTTGATTGTAAATTTTTCTCTTATGAGGCCTATTTTAGACCTCAAAATTCCCCTAATGCTCCCCTACTTTGCATGAAAATGATGGAAAATGTTGCAAGAGGAATTCCTCCAATGGCTCTTATTGGTAGAGTATGGACACCATACTTGGTATCATGACAATGTGGTGGGGTAGCAGGATGCTTTGCCGCATTAGCTTCTCTTGAGAGAATATGGCCAACCCACCGAGTATGTTGATGGTATGGTGGTAGCAAGAAGCTTTATCAAGTAATGATTTCTATTAGGAGAATATGGTTTGAAATTGTCTACCTTACAGGCCTTACTTATTATTTTCCACAATGTTGGGATGATGTTGGATCCAACAAGGCCAATGTGGGGGCTAAGGATGGAGGCATGCACAACCTCTTTTCTACTTCAAGGGAGCATGGGATGGAGGTATACATTATGAGTTGAGCTTTCCTTTCGTGGAAAGAACCACCTATTTATGTATCTCATGTATTGTGGAGGGATTTGAACAACCTATGTTGTCACTGAGCTTCATGATTGAGCGGGGGCATCTAGATACATAGTTAGAGGTCACTCTGTATTAGCCTAGAGATGAAAATTTGAAGCTTGGCATATAAATCACTGGAGAAAATGGGGAGGCGTTCCTTGCATGGATGCCATTTGGAGGGGGACAGATTGCTCTAGCATCTACTTTTGCGCTCCGGGGTCAAGCAACATTTTGGCAGAGGACCGTAATATTCCAAATTTTTTCATCTATTTATTGGAATACTATATTTTTTAATAAACTTAATTAATTAAGAACAAAAAGGGTGGAGGGACCCATAACCCCTTGGGTTAAATAAGACCCAATTTTTTTCATGTGAATGTGGATTAATTAGACCTATATCTACACTATGGAGTAGTGTAGTAGCTTCTAATGTGGAAAGGAGTGTAAATCATGTCTCATTTATGAGAAAGATCATGGGGGTTCAAGCAAGAAATAATATCATGGAGGGAATCAAATGTAATATCATAGAGAATTCATGATGATATGATGGAGGAATTGGTGCATTTAATACACCGATGATGGAGAGGGTGACCATTACATTCGTACATGATGAAGAACATGGAGATACAAAGCAGTCAATCATGGAGACTTATGTCCACATGTACAATGAAGTTACGAGGTGGGCCAAGGCATGGGAAGGTTCACAAACTATATAATGAAGATAAAGGAAACATTAAAGGAGACTTTGTATTATTGATTTTTGATTTGTTTAGATCTAGATTTGTCATGTGACATTTATATGCATGCTTATGACATTTAGCTAAGTTTGTAATGTTGTTTACCACACGGTGTTTCTGAGCTGAAATCCCACCTACTCCATGGGGGACTTCGACCGCTCACTCCGGGGAATATTATTCTAAGATACCATTCATAATCGTGCATCGGTGCCACATTGTTCCTACTTTCGTAACCCACACATAACCAAATAATGTATTTATTCATCGTATTGAGAGGAGAAGGTTGTCCTTAAGATTTCAGTCGAGGAACCGCAATATCATCCTATCACCTTTAGCTTCAAGATCAGCCTTCCAGTTGCTTCAGATCTATATTAGGCATCAAGCCATCTATCATACATCTCCCCGCGATAGTAGTTCCAATGTGAATCGTTATCACCCGCCCCTACATCCAAAGGAGAAGGGCTTTAGAATTTCGGGAGATAGAATCATGTGAGGGATCACCCCTCACTTTGGTATCACATTTTGTATCAGCCTTGAGTTTATTTTTTTCATTTTACATCAGTTTGAGCATATGTAATTGTGTAGTGCCTCCTTTGGAGGGGATTCCGGTGGTCATTCTAGGCTACTCGTTTCGCTTGAGTGAATCATTCTTGAGTATCATATAATTTTAATCCATCTCCAATGAATAAAATGGCTCACCTATTCAATATATTCTATGATTGTTAATATTTTATGTATACTTGTTGTATTTTCAAATATTGTGTTTGTGTATCAATGCATTATTCCATTTGTGATATTGCTGTGGTGTAATAGCTTTCTAATTTGAAATGGTTTCTTGTTTTAACATAACAAGATAAATGTATTTTAATTTTTGATATGAATCAAATTATGAGAAGCTCAAATTTTATGTTTCTTTATTTGTCCTAAATTATGACCCTTTCTCTTTATCTTATTCTTCATCATCATAGAGAAAAATTAAACAAAAATATTGGATAAGCATGTAGATTGTGGCCTCTTTTAATGATAGATGGCAAGCCAATTTGAGAACCTACTAGTAAAAACAAAATGGATAGCTCACAACCCAATCCAAAAAAATTCCTATGAAAAAAAAATTCTGGCCCTTTGATTAGTTGGGCTACCATAAAATTCTCTATATCTAATTTTGGATAACATTTTTGTAATGAATATATCTATCAACCTTTACACCAACCTCTAGTTACATTTTCATTTTAGGATAAATACAAGAGATCTATTAGTAGGTAATGAATTTATGGTGAGTAAATTTTCTATATATTCTTTTCTTAGCCGAAAAAACCTCACCCCCAAAAGACTTTCCATCTCCAAAATCATTAGAATTACCACCTCTACCCAACAACAAAGCAATTACTAGTCTATAGCCATCATTGAAGAATTGATCAAAATCCTTCAATCTAGTTTCCCCCTTCCCATGTATCATAACTATCATAGAAGGGATAATCCTTAAAATAAACCACATGATTTGGGATGACTACATGTCGCCCACTAATTCAACAAATTCAACATTTCTTTATCTTTACATTAAGATATCTCACCCTTCTTGGTTTTCTTGTCACTATTTTGTTTGATAGAAAGCATGAGAATATGACCTAAAACAAAGATGATTTAAATCCGTACAATCACTCCTACATACGAAGATTGGTTTACCACACAAGAACCCTACATATTCATTTGAAAAATGTTTAAATCCTTAACAATATAATTTCCAAAGCTTTTTGATTAGATTTTCAAAGATTGCAACCACAATATCAAAAAATATTTTGGGGTTACAATTGTTGCGTATGTCGCAATTATTTACTTCAAGATTTCCTCGATGGAGCCTCCATGGAGAATTTGTGCATGCGCACCACTTATTTCTCTCTAGGCATTAGGGTTTCAATGAGTTAGGTTTCGAATAAAAAGCGATGCTAAAAATGATCATGGTCACTGAGATTCTCTAGCAGCAATGGAAAAGGAGTCACAATAACCTTCGTTGGTAACCTGCTCTCGGGATCTCATAGTGGCAAGCGGGGTAGGCAATTGCGGATTATCTGCTGCTGCCGCAGATGGATGAAGAGATAATGATTACTCACTCGTACCCACTTGAGGGTGTTGACATCTAGGTTTCCCTCTATCTATCATGTGCCACCTACTGCCTCCGTTGGCCCTCAAAATTCCCCGAGGCGACTTCTACTAGCCCTTGTTTTCCTCCTCTACTCCCTCATCCCCTCTTTCGAACAACCCCCCGTTCACCGAATCCCCACCTTTCTCTATCAGCACCTCCCATATTTCCTCCGAGCTCCTCATCGGAATATGGACCGATTGTTTTCTTGTTGATTCATTAAATTTTTCTCCCACCTACCTTCAAGGAACATCTCACTCCTCTCCCCCCTGGACCCTAGCTCTCACTTCCGGGACATGGGATTGACCTCCAGCTTTTTATGGCCCCATTGAGACCGACCTCACATCATTGGGATGCTCTTATGCCCCACCCGTAATCCATTTTTCCGAGGACTCGTTCTCTTTAGCTACGACCGTGGATTTTATCCCCACCTTTCCTAGAAAAATACAAACCCTTTGAACAAGGGCAAGAAGCACTCGAATTGCATTAAAAAAGGCAATAAAAAATTTGACCTAATTTTGGGGAAGGGCTTCACATGGGTGAAGTTATGGGCATCGTAGATAGAGTTTTGGTGGGACATGTGAGGAGGTGCAGATACAAACTCACACAACTTCACAAATATGGATGAATGAGATATGGGGGCCTATCATGGAAGAGATTTCCCAGATTGTAATCCTCCCTTGTGGATGGTTTGTTCTCCACTCTCCATCGATCGAAGCGAGCCTATGGGTTCTCTTCGAAACTATGGCATATTGAACAAGCACCCGCTCATGTTCAATAGATTGATCCCCTCTTCAACCCCGTAAAGAGAACATATTGGACTAGGACCAATATGGGTTAGGCTATCGTGGCTCCCGCTACACTTCGGTCTAAAGATATCATGAGGCACATTGGAAACACTCTTGGCACCTATCTCGATCATGATAAAACCTACCTACTTCTGCATCATGACAATGACTAGGATATTGGTACATTTGGATACCAGGGATGGATTAGAAGAGCCGATCACCTCGGGATGGAAGCATTTTGTTTGGAATTCAGATCCTAGATTATGAAAGGGTCCCCCATAGATGTCATAGATGTCATGAATTAGGGAATCTATACAAGGATTTCCATCTCCTCAAAGGCAATGGTGGCGTTGGAATTTCGTAAAAAAATGAGAAGGCCTGTGTGAGTTCGGATACTTCCATCTATAAATGTAGCAATGGATCACCGCAAAGCAAATAAGTCTACTTGGGGCCTGCTCACCCTCTGCCCTCTTGGACCTCTCTCCCCGGATGAAAAGGGCTCGAGTCACACTATTTTGCATCTCCTGCAATTTTCACCTCATCCCTATTTCTCATTTTATCTCATCCGAATATGTTTCTACAAATACACAATGTACAACTTCCACCTTGCATCATGCCCCTTGTTATGAAAGTGTGCCTCCAAGAATAGAAGAAAATATATATCAACACCTTATAAATAAGGCACTTTGAGGGGGAAACTCCAATACATTACATTAATGAAAAATTCTTTGGATGATACAAATTACAAACCTTTCCGATATAGGAGCTCATGGCCATAATGTAACTCTAGTGGGGCCACAATGTAATCCTAGTCGACCTAACAATAATAATTTAAGGGCACAATAATAAAATATGGGGGCCAGGGCACAATAATAACAATATGAAGCGGTGGGTACAATAATAACAATAAGGGCGTTACACTAACAACAATAAGGGACTATACTAGTAATGTAGAGACCTAACATGCCCCTCTCCTTCAAAAAAGTGTTTTCTCAATGCTTCGAGTAGCTCGGTGCTTCTATATAAAATTTTCATCCGCCAATGTAGAATCTTCATGGGTAAGTTCTTCCACTCGATGAGATACTCAAAATTGATCATTCCATAGTTGTCGAGTTCGTTTTCCGTGACCGCTTTAGGTTAAAATATGATTTTTCCTTCCTCATCAAGTTCCGGAAATATTGTTTGAACTGAAGATTTTCACCTATAACCTTCTTTAAGCATGAAACATGGAAAATCGGATGCACTCGTGAAGAAGCAAGAAGCTCCAATTTGTATGCCATAGTACCAATATTTTGCAACACCTTGTAAGGACCATAGTACTTTGGCAATAATTTATTATCCTTCTTAGCTTTCTTGAGGGGCATTTGCTTGTATGGATGTAGCCGTAAAAATACCCAGTTCCTACATCAAAAATTCTCTCGTTGCAAATGTTGATCTCATTCGTTGTTTCATTCGATTTTGTGCCAAATTCAGGCGTTATCCTTTAAGATTTGGAGAACTTCGTTGATGCTCAATGTGATAATCCATCGCTCGAACCTTCGAATTTTCTCTTAAAGATGATGTGATGGATGGTGGATGATATCCATAAAGTGCTACAATGGGGTCATTTTTGTCAGTAAGATGTGGAAGGAAGTGTTATACCACCATTCGGCCGAGAGGTAACCACTTGACCATTGTGTTTTCTTATCGATACAAAACAACGAAGATATCCTTCCAAACATTTATTTACTATCTCAGCTTGACCATCGATTGAGGATGATAAGATGAGATATGAACAAATTGAGTACCCAAATAATAAAATAACTCCATCCAAAAAATTTGGGTGAAAAATGGGATCTATGTCGCTTACAATAACTCTTGGGTTTCCATGTAGCTTTTTGAATTGTGTCCATAAATGTAGTAGCAACTATACTTGATTTAAATGGATGAGATAATGCACAAAAGTGTGCATATTTGCAACTCCCCATCAACTACCACCATGATGACACTCTTCTTAAGACTTAGGTAAACCCGTGATAAAAAATCCACCGAAATCTCCTCCCAACATTGACTTGGAATGGATAAAGGTTGTAGAAGTCCCTGGGTCTTAATTGTCTCAACTCTATTCTACCTGAAAACCAAACATTCTCACACAAAATTTTGAATATCGTATTTAAGGCCATCCCAAAAAAATTATTTCTTCACCCCGTGGCAAGTTTTTAAAAATCCTAAGTGTCCTCCTAAAGGAGAGTGTGAAATTCAAAAAATCTTTTGTTTTAATGGGAATTCATACAAAGATATAAGCCATCTTTGTACCATAAAGAATCATTTTTTCAAACTAAATGTACGTATGTACTAGGATTCATACAACTTTGAATGAGTATCTATACTTCTTTGTCCTTCCTCCATTCATATCTTGCTTCTGCTATCCAAACTCGTTGGATAATAGAAATGGCACAAAGCAACAAGCCTTCCACCTTTCATATTCTTCGAAAGTGCATCTACAACAACATTACGCTTCCTCTTTTTGTAGATTATTTCAAAGTCATAACCCAACATCTTTGTGACCCATGTTTTTTGCTTTCCTCAAGATAGTCTTTTTTCCAAAAAGTGTTTAAGACTATCATGACCGGGCGACTCTGAAGCATCTTCCCATTAGTAAGTTCACCATTTCTCTAGTGCATGCGTATTGATAACATTTCCTTCTCATAAATAGGTCAGAATAATTTCCTTTGATCGGATGACTTTCAAAAGCAATGGGTCTTCCTTCCCGCATTAAAACAACACCAATTCCATTTCCTCAGGCATCACATTCCACAATAAAGGTTTTGTGAAGTTTGGCATAGCTATGATCGGCATGTGCACATTGCCTCTTTAAGATATTCAGCGTCTTAGTTGCTTTAGGAGTCCATGAAAATGCATCTTTTCTTTTCAATAATGCTGTTAAAGGTGCTTCTATTCTCCCATAGTTCTTAACAAACTTGCGATAATACCCTATTAACCCGAGAAATCCTCGCAATCGCTTCATGGTTGTGGGGAATTTCCATTCTTTAATGGCTTTAATTTTCTTAGGGTCTATCTTTAACACTTATGAGATGCAATATGACCCGTATATTCCACCTTCTTGTACCTGAAGAAAGCACTTGGATGTTTTTGCATATAATTGTTTCCCGTGCAATAGTTTGAGCACCCTCGTCAACATGTTCAACATGATCCTTCCAAGATCCGTAGATTAGTATATCATCAAAAATACTAGCACAAATTTTCTCTAAGGAAGGTTTGGAAAATGAATTCATCAACCCTTGAAACACAGAAGGTGCATTGGTAAGGCCAAAGGCATGACCAAAAATTCATAATGACCCTCATGAGTTCAAAATGTTGTTTTTGAATATCTTCAGCCTTCATTCTAATTTGATGATATCCCGAATGAAGATCCAACTTGGTAAAATAAATTGCTTCATGTAATTCATCCAATAATCTATCAATCATGGGGATGGAAAATTTATCTTTAATGGTGAGCTTATTGAGGCCCCTATAATCCAGACATGCACCGTGATCCATCCTTCTATGTACTACTATTGTGACCGTAGAAAGAAATTCTGACTAGGTTGAATTATACCCCAATTCTTAACATTTATGCAATCATAAGTTTAATTTCACTTTGGACATAGAGATATGTATAAGGCTTGATGTTTGGAGGAACACTGAATCAAATGAATAGCATGATCATGATCAAGAATAGGTGGAGCCCTTTTGGGAGTTTCAAACACTCGAATTATTGTCCAAGACTTGTTGGAGAAAATGCGGAAATAGATGATTTTGATGTTGGAATCTCTAGTGACATAATTGTGCAATTACGCCTCATTTTTCTCTATTTAGAAGATTTGCTGATATTAGACCTTATTATATTTCAGTTTCCCTTCAATACCCCGTAATTCGACTTCCTTTCCTTTCCGAAAAAATTCAAGAAAATTCTTCAAAAATTAAAAGCTATCATCCCCAAAGATTGTAACCATTATACTCCTAGTACAATATCAACACCCTCCCCATAGGAATGAGCATTGGAATATTAAATACATATTCCCCCATGGTTAGCTTGATATTATGGCATTTTTCAGAGAAATTTGTAGTTCCTCCATTTGCAACCATCACTTGACATTCTCGGTGTCAATAGGAAACAATTCAATCTCTTGGCTACCCTATAATGAACAAAATTATGGGTGCTACCCGAATCAATCAACACTATTACCTTTTTCTTCTTGATATGTCCTTCTATATTGAGAGTTTGGGGAGGGTAATTCCTGTGGGCCAATGCATTACAAAATATACGACTCATTTCTTCCTCTAGGGTCAGTTCCTCGTGTATATCTCTCTCTTGCTCATTTTCTTCTTCCTCTTCACAATCTGTAAAATAATTTCTTCTCAAGACACTTATGGCCTGCAGAATATTTGCTATCACAACGAGAAAGCCCTTTTTCTCTCTTTTTCTTTCAATTGTTGTGGTGTCAACTCAGAGGTTGTGGAAATTTAGGCATAGCAACACTTCCTTCTTTATAGAAGTGAGTGGTAGGCTTCCTTGTCACCATAATTTTACATTCACCCTTTTTCTTGCCAAACTCCGAATGCCTTCTTCAATGAATCAGTCTCCAAAATGCAAACTTCATGTTGGATGTTATCCCTTAAATTACCTATGAAGAGATCAATCCTTGTTCCGTTAGTCATCGCCTACCCTTATATTCAATTTTTGAAGTCCCTGTAATGTGCTCCCCTAACAAGCCCTTTGTTTGAGATTTATCAATCCTGCTAAAGAAGGTGTTGCTATTTGCATCCTCATAATGTGCTATCATTTCCTCCATAAAAATGCTGACCAAGTGACATTTTTTTTACTATGAGCAAAGCCATCGATACTATACAAATGTATTTTGTTATAAATGTAAAGTTGCAATGCGTACATTTTGTGTGTTTTTTCATATTATGGAGATCAAAATATTGCTCCATCTCGTAGTATCCATGTTAAGATCCTTTCCATCAAACCTCCTCATATCCTATTTTGGAATATGGTGGTTCTTCCCACCAACATTAGAGTTTATGAAGCCATGATTAACATTTATTTTGTTCTCATCATGAGTTTCCTCTACCATCTTTTCACTCATTATGAAACATTTCTTGTATCAACTTTGTCAAACCTTCCATGTCTACTTTTAGATCATTCTTCATGTTTCGTATGTTGTATTTGATTTTTCATCGATCTTAGCTTCCATTTCATCCATCTTAGATTCCATGCCATCTATCTTAGAATCCACACCTTTCTTCAAAAACATCCATTTCATTTTTTGTCAGCTTTTCAGGAGAGTGAAATTTGGTGCAATTGCTCTTGTAATTTTGATAGATCATGCTGCAATTCTTCATCTTCATGAGACATAGTAGAGCCTTATGAAGGCTTAATGGGTGTTGAATTGTTTTTATGGGGGCATTTTTTTTAACCCAATACCTGAGCATATTCTAAAATATTCCCTTGGAATCAATTCAATTTGATTCTTCAAACAAGACTTATACAATTCGTAAAAAAAATACACAACTTTTTCTTGCTTTTTGAGGAGCTCAATATTTAAGTTGGATTATCTTTGTGATTACAACTCTTCAATATTTGAAATCAAGCACCGAGGTATCCTTCTCAATTATCTTTCAAATACCATAGTTTTGACTTCCGATTTTGATTCTCCAAGGCAAAGTTATGTCCAATATCCCACAATTACCTAATTATGGACTCGTTCAAAGAGATTGAAATTGTACGACTTGCCACATGTCATTATTTCATATTTTAGCTTTGAAATTGATAGAAAAGAATATACAATCACAATGTAATTAATTCTTATGGCACCTCCAACTAATGCTCGCAGATAGAGTTATGAAGATTTTCCCATGATCGCCTATTTGAGAGGAGATTCTGTGAGGCTCGAAAGAACTACCTTCCACAACATCATATCTCCAAAAATATTTAACTAAGCTCTTGAAATTTTTTTACGAGTTTCCTGTGATCTCAAATTTTCGTATCCTAAAAATTTCAAATTTCCGAACCTTCTAGAAAAAGTGTTATAGTGCAAATGCAACGATGACCTTTTTAGATTAAATTGAGGAGCCTAAAAAAAGACCTAACTTCCATAGATCATATCTCCGAAAATATTGTGAACCAAGCCCTCAAAATTTTTTGACGATGTCTTCAGATTTCGGCTTTTGTACCCTAAAAATTTCAGCTTCGAAACTTCGTAGAAAAAAAAAATTTATAGAAAAATACCACGATGACCCGTTTTGAGCAAGAAACCCTAGAATCCAAAGCTCGATACCAAATGTTGTGAAACCACCTCCAAGAATAGAAGAAAAGAGATATCAAAGCCTTAGAAATAAGCCAATTCAAAGGGTCAACCCCTCAAAGATATTACATTAATGAACAATTCTTGGATGATACAAATTACAAAACCTCCTTTCTATAGTATATCGAGTCACAGTCCATGGGGCCATAATGTAATCCTAGTGGGGCCAAGCAATGTAATCCGTCGACCCGACAATAATAATTTAAGGGCACAATAATAACAATATGGGGGTTATAGGCACAATAATAATAATAAGTAAGTTACAGAATAAAAATAAGGGACTATACTAGTAATGTAGGGACCTAACACCCTTTCACTCGTGAGCCGCCCACCTCCTCCTCCTAGCCTCCATAATTGTCGAGATCCCTCCCTCCTTTCTTACACCCACCTTCTCGCCCACTTAATCCTCTATAGATTCCTGCATCTCACGTCTCTATCTCCTCCGATCCCGCTCCCATCCCCATTTTCTCACATGTGAGAATGGTGGCTCTACCGATCGATAAAAAACGAGCAAAACCTAGTAGAGGGCGACACTCAAATATACTCATGGTTATTATTCAAGTAGAATTAGATATAGTTGAGGGCAAACTAAAAAATCTTGAAGGGGTCCTAGAGAGCAGATGATTCTACCCATGGTTACACCATGAAAATCATATCCTTCAAATGTCATGGGTCGTCACCTTGAAAAGAAATTGGTCGTGCGAATATTACCGCACAACAGCCTTTCTAATGTTATTTTTCTCCAAGAAACACTAGAATATTCGACTTTCATGTCACCTCTCGCTCTCTAATCTATCTCGTCCCGGTTGAAAATTGCATATATTTGATGCTCGTGGATGCTCGAGGAATTTTAGACCGACACTAACCTCGGGATCCATTAGGATCCTATCAATGGGGGAATATTTCCTGGGTGGAAATCTTCTCCTTCAAACGTGGATTCGAATATCACCATAAACATATATGCTCCTTGTTCCTCCTATCTTCCCTTCGGAACAACCTCCTCAACTCTTCCTTATTATTGGCTCACAACATTGTCATTGGTGGGGATCTTAATTTGCTCTTTGGTCTCGATGAATTTGGGCACCCCCCCGCAAATCCAAATCCCTACCGCTAAAATGGCACAACTCATTGAGTCCCACGATTTTATAAACATACCCATGCCCCCGATACACCCCACTTGGAGTAATCATAGGACTCGTGAGTCTCCACACTAGAGACTTGATCAATTTCCTCATCCACGAATCACTCACCAACTTAGGTATACATCATATCGACAATGGGTGGGCCTGGAGGTATATTCGGCGATCATTCGCCTATTTATTTGGATCTTGCTCCCGGTTAAAGGAATACCCATAGTCCGTTCAAATTTAATGCCACTTAGTTGGCCTATCTCGAATACATTGAATTGGTAACCAAGTATCAGAATGACCATCCTATTGCACCTACATCCTCACCTTAATAAATTTTCTCGCGAAGATGAAGGATATCAATAATCTTACAAAGAAATGGGTTAGAGACAAAAGGAAACATGATGAGGACACTTTACAAAATCGAAGAGGCTATTATCGGGATTGAGTCGACCTTGTCGACTGTGCTATGCACTGAAGGTATCGCATCACAACTCTCTCAAATTAATTGTGACCATCCCAAATTCTCAAGGATCAAGAGGAGAGTTGGCAGCCCCACCTAAGGCATCTAACACTAAAATCTCTGGGATGAGAACTCCACCCTTCCACTAGTTCGTAAATGGTCACAAATAAATCAACACAATATGGTCGCTACGGATCAAAGTTAATAAAGCCCGTAACTTCCATCAACTTGCTCATATGGGGGTAGACCATTTCGCAACCTATATAAGTTTCCCCTGACACACAACTGGCCGAAAATTATTAAAGAGGGCAAGATTATTAGAGAGTTATATATTTATTATTTATTATTAGAGTGAATAATAAATATATTGAAGTTATATAATGGTATATATGGATGGTATAGTTAAAAGGAAATAATATAATAATAACTGATATTGGATACTTATCAATATTAGTATTTATAATTATAAATGTGAAAACAAAGTTATACACAACTATAAGGATTTTTGTTAGTGTAGAATATGAACTCAAAGTAATTTAGTAAGGTTAATTGATTATTTTTACTAGTTTCATTAAAGTCAAGGTAAAAATGTGAAGACGTCGTACTAAATGGGTTTTTATATATTATGGCACCCCCATGGTAGAAAAATACCCTAGGCACCCCCATGGTTTTAGATTTAAATCCAACTGCAATAGTGAGCCATATACTCATGGTTCAATGTGATGAGAAGGAGTGTTGGTTAAGGGTACTTCCACCCGCATCTCCTATATTCTCACCTAGAAGCATCCCTCCATACTTCACACAATTCCATCCACTCATTCCCCCCTCTTGGTTATTCCACTAGCCAATTATTCTCTCCTCATATCCATCCTACACACCATTTGACTAGATGTGCCATCTTGGTTTGCTTGGTCCATCACTTCACAAGTTTTTCCACTACTTTTCCCCATATTTCCCCGAGTTTACATAGGTGTTCAGTTAAGTGCCACTTGACCAACTTATCTCGGGGGAATGTCATGTCATGCGTTAGGGTGCCAATGCCATCAACTACAATATTCTAATCTCATACTTAACCTATCCTTCAAGTGGTTTGTGTGCTTATTCAAACCATATCCCTTGTGCCACCAAGGCATCCATATTTTCCCAATAGAAATCCCAAGTATCAGTTTTATGACACGTGTGCCCTCACCCAACATCCATCTTTGTCACATTTATTGTAACGTCTTCATTAAAAATTGTGGGATGGGGATGTATCCCCAACTCAAAATTATTGTCATCCCAATAGTAGTCCAACTATAACCCTTAATCGAAATCTCGATCAAGGAAATTTTTTTCTAAAAAATATAAGTGCTCAGAATTGAACCAAAATATAACGGGAACAATCAAACCATTGCCAGGAATCCAACACAACTTGTTTTGTCGAGAACCGAGTTCTGATGAAGAAGTTATGGTTTGTTAATCATCGTTCAGAACAAGCAAATTTAAAAAAAAAAATGTAGAACATGTACAAGGTGATGACATGGCAGCCTAGTCAGCATGCAGGGAATATTTTTCTTCCTTTTTTGTTCAATGAGACTGTGACAAGTGTCACAATTGGATTCACCAATTTTGTTTGTGAAGGTGAAATTTTCTGAATGTCCTCCAAGGTTGAATGTGGGTTCATGATGAATTCATGTGTTGGAAATTATTTTTTAAATAATTAAAGTTGTATTAATGTATATTATATATGTGTGTGTGTGTGTGTGTGTGTGTGTGTGTCTATGTGTGTGTGTGTGTGTGTGTGTGTATATATATATATATATGTATGTATGTATGTATGTATGTATGTATATGTTTAATATTTTATATGTTTTTTATATAATATAATTTACTATATATATATTTTTATATTTCATTTTAATTCCAAACATTATTATATTAAATTCCACATATGTTTATTCAAATCCAAAGTTTTAATATATATGGTGATGGCATATGTTTTTAAACTACGTGTTTAATACATTCCAAAGGTTTTAAACCATAGTCGGGAGCATTGCATATTATACATATCCAAAGGTTTCAAAGGGATGATATATATCGGTGGCATATTATATTAAACTTTGGGTTAAGTTTTAATATGGAATTTTTATTTCAAAGGTTTGGCATATGTTACATTGGAAAAGCCTATTTCGGAGGAGCTTATTCAATATGTAAAGGTTATGAAAAGTCCACAAATATTGGTTGTAATATATGTCGTTTGAAACCCCAGATGCGGGTGACAGAACAGACACAAGTGTTAATCACATCCCACCCCACCTAGATAACAGAAATCTCCAACGCACAACTTCACCTGCCGTGGATCCAATTACTGTTAGCCTCTTGCACGAACCTCGCAGTACTATAAATGATGAAGAGAAGACATGTCCTTTGTCACCCTGCCCTAAACATCACCTCGCAACCATCACCTTTCATGTCCTTCATTATTACCCAGTATCATGGCCATACCTCTCCCCCCGAGCCTATACAGACTCTCATTCATCACAAGCAGCTATGTGCAAAGGTCACTCATTGACATCCTCACAGATCTCATCCCCGGCCCTTCATAATGCTTATCCATCTGCCCTTTTCCTCACTCAGCCTGTTTCCATTTCCTTTCGTACCCCTCACTCTGCATTGATTTCTCATCGACATCAACCGGCTGCGAAGCCCCCACCCTAGTGAGGAGTTGCGCAACCTATATCCTACGAATATTCCTCCCAATTACTTCTTCTCCCTCAGCCCTTGTGTGATTCTTGTCTCCTACTATCGGCCTTGTGTGATCCTGTTTCTCCTGACCTTCTCACCGCATCCCAGGTGCGCAATGGCTCCCAAACTTCACCAATGCAATATCTATGGTTGTCAAAGAGGGTCTCTCTTGGGACGTCATCATCGCGGAGAGGATAATCATCTCGACTCGATTGATGGCTCCTCCTTCAGCACTTTTTCTTGCCAATGTCTTGCTCTCGAGTAGCACACAGAATCCTCCAGGAAAGCTGTGCAGAGAGGTGGGTGTGTCTCCTCCCCTCAGTCACACTCTCTGCATCACAATCCTGTCCCTATGAAGGCTCTAGATAAAGATGATGAGGACATGGACATCCGGGTCATGGACTCGATGGCATTCCGGATGCGAGTTCTCGATGGCGAGACCCATACTCCTCCATACTCTACGCCCTAGTGAGCACTCCTAAGTATATTATGCATGATAGGGAAGCTGCTGCTGCATGTATCTGTACCGTCCTATCAAGGAGGAGAACTCCTATAGTAATGATGGTATGATCATGTCAACATCTGTTGGTCAGCCAAGCTAGTTCTCCTCGTTTTTTGTCAAATTCACCTCGTACTCTTTCCGTAATAATTTACTTCATGCTTTTTATATATATCAACACTACTACACATAATGGTACTACGGCTTCTAAGTTTTTCTGGGCCGGTTTCCTCCCCCAAGGCTGGGCCCGTAAAAGTGTAACAAAGGCCGGGATTGGCTAAGCATAGTCACAACCTGCACTGTAGCATATTTAACTTTATGTTTTCGATAGTAATATAATAACTCAAAATTACCAAAAAATATATGTGGTTTGCAAAAACGATGTAGAGGGGCGCAGGTTGGGGCTCGAACCCATGACCTCCCCCATGCTATTACCTCCACCCGCCATTTAGCCACACCATTGTTACTTTTTTAGGAATGCACCCCACTACAACTTGAATCTTATGTGATTTCGTATGGTGGAACGAGGGGTTCAGCCACGCGAGCTAGCTTGCCTCCCACAAGATCGTGCACCATATGCCCATCCTTAAGCACCCAAATTAAATGGGATATGCATGCAGCTAACCCTACAATAATCATAGCTAACCTTTAATTAAGCTTAGATTATTTTCGTGGAATTTCAAAGCAGCTCACCCCAAATCAAGTACCACTTCTAAAATTGTCGTAGCCAATCGGTAGTTTTCCATATTTAGAGGCAAAATCTCGAGGGAAACTTTAAAGACGCCTATCTCGAACAATATTCAACCAATTTTGGCCTAGGAATATTCATTCCAAGCATTTTTTCATGCTCGAATCCATTGGAATAACTTTCATAGGCAATCGAAATGTCCAGGTGTTTTTGGTCACCAAGAATTTTTGAAGCCGAGGGCCACTTGGAGCAAAGGCCAAGATGAGATCGATGAAGGCCAAATGGAGTGAATGAATAGTCATTTGACTTTTCTATGAGCATAGTGGTACATTTTGCAAAGGCGTTGAGCACATATGAAGGTTATTTTTGTCACCTTGAGATTAAACAAGCCCATGGCCCACTAGGATGGGAGGTCAAGCCAAGAGGAGCTAGAAACCAAATTCGCAGATTGAATAGTCATTTTAGGGGTTTTCGAAAGAGCGAAAGCCAATGGACTAGTCATAAAATCCATTGGAGCAATACAAGAATCTGTACTAAAAATTTGACTCATAATCCCAAGAGGGTCTAACTAGTTAAAGTAGGTCCATTGAGATGTAGCCTGGTGGGGGTGAACTCCATTATCATCCATCAGGTAATGTGATTGTTGTGAGTTAGTTTTCTATGTTTAAATTTCTATACATGAGTTTTTTAAAATTTAAGTAACTCATAATTTGGATCATCAAAGATACATGAAACTACACACATAAACCCTTCAAAATGGTTAATGAGATGATCCTAATCACATATTTTTAATACCTATGAGGGAGCTAGCATAGCAATAACTGTTTTCCTGTCATTCGTATCAAGTTGGTAATCGTAGAAAAATTTTAGCTCATTTTAGCCAAGGCTACTTAATTCTTCTATAGCTATTGAAGTTTTTTAATTGCAGTGAATGAACGGAACTCGTACACAATGAACTTGTAAGTTTATGTGTGAAGAACAAGAAGATCGAAATTGGAGAATTCGGTAACTCAAATCACAGCAAAGAAAATTTGTATGCATTGCATGCATGATGGAAGATTCATTAAGAAATGTTTCTAATCTATCTTTCTTATAAAACTTTTCGATAAAGAGTTTTGTAGAAACTCTACATCATGATCGATAGGAGGCAAAATAATTATGAAGATAAGAGGGAGAGCAATAAAATTCAAGAGAAATTGATTGCCATGAAGGAGGAGAAGAAAGATCTTCGAACATATGCATGAGATGGAGATTCAACTCCATGTTGCAAATTAAAACATTGAAAGATGCATGAGATGGAGACTCGGGTCCCCAAGTGCTAAAGAAGCCTTAGCCAAGAATGTGCTTGAAAAAGAGGTATGAAATTCAAGCTTATCTTCAATTTCCTCCTCAAAATTAATGTATAGGTGATTTTGGAAAGACACACTAGAGGAATAGGGTCCAAATTATTGATAAAGATGGGTTATGAAGGTAAAGGATTGGGAAACATGCACAAGGCATAGTTGAGGAAAGGTCGAAGTATTTGGGTATCAAGTTATGTTAACCCGATGGAGAAAGCTCAGCACAGTGAGGACACATGAAGGTGTTCCAAGAAGAATTTCATTTTGTATGTTCATTACCTCAAGCTTGTGAAGATTGTGCTCATGAGGCCCAAAGTTTCATACCCACGACAAGAAAAAACCACATTGGTGAGGGGTGTGTTAAAATGGTCACTATGTCATCGGTGAGGGGTCAAAAAGAGCTGTCAACAAACTAAAACGTCACCAAAGGGTGTCATTACTAAAGTAGTGTTGTGGTTATCTGTATCTGTTTTCATCAATAATGATTTATAGTGACGAATAGTGACCGTCACCATTTTACAGAGAGTTATGATGGACAATAGCCTGTTACCAAAGGTAAGCCAAAGACAGGCTAGGTGATATCTGCTGCCTGGCCATCAATAATGATTTATATAATGATAGTACCATCACCATTTCATATGAGCAATGGTGACTCGAAAATAGCCTCCATCACCAAAAACCTAACGTCATCAGCAGGCTATGACATTCAAGGTCCGTCACTAATATTGATTATAATGATGGATAGTGACCGTCACCATTTCTTGGTGAACAAAATGATTTTTTGTGATGGACTCTATGGCTGTCACTATTATGTATATATATGTAATAATGCTCATTGACCGCTTTTCACCATAACCACAGGATATTTACAATCATTACGAATAATGTCTAATGACAAATGTTGACTCCTACCATTTCAGGCATTTAATAACAGAATGATTATGGGTGATAGACCTTTAATGGTCGTCACTATTGATATAGAGAAAAAGTGCCTGCTAGACTGTCATCTACTCTGTGTTTTGTGAGGGTCGAAAATGTCACCATAAGCTCATTGGTAATGGTAAAACGAGCATCCGTCACCAAAAAATGATCTTCGTCATTCCCAGTATATGAATATTAGGCACCATGGAATCGAACCACCAACCTCCTCGCTTCTAAAGTAGGTGTTTTCCATTGAGCTAGCACCTTTAAAGAATTAGACTTCAAACTAGCAATTGCCCCTAAAGGTGCAAAGATACAATTTCAAAGGAATAAGAACCAGAAAACTTAAAGAATTCGTTGTCCTTGGTCCTATTTTTATTCTACGACACTCTACAAAGTATGATCTTCGATCTATGACGTATTTTGCCGCAGTGGTTCTAATTTAATAGTAAATGTTATATTTAGATAAAATAAATGTATAACCGAGAGGTTTACGGCCACTTTTTAATCCTTACACCAAAATCTCTTAATATTCAAGTTCATAACAACTCGTTTCAAGTTCAAAATCAAGTAGATTTTGAATAAAGCCTAAAACCAACTAAGTAGTTTACAAGTTAACATTTTGATATAATTTCGTTCAATTTATATGACAAGCTATGCCATAACCTTGAAACTAGTTTTAGCAAAAGACTTTCTTAAGTCAACAATGAAAAGAAAGATAGTCATGAAAGAAAAATTCTCTTGTTTTTCTAATGAGGGTTCATGCCAACTTGGATAGTTGTATGAGAGTATCAAACCATCTAAAATGCATCTCTAAGCTAAAATGCACTTCCTAGGTCATGTGTCTCCTTAAGGACAATGCATGTCCAAGGTAATACCACCATGACTCCCACACCTACATATCCACCCTCAAACCTCCAAGAGTTCACATGTCAAGAGATTTTGTGTGCTCATGCCGACGGATGTTTTTGTCATGGTGAAATACCCAACTCTACTCCACGCACACAAACTCCCTTCATGCATGAGCAAATGGTAAGAATGTATTTCAAACATCCAAACAAGGTCTAGCAGCAAATGGTAAACCACCTCCAATGTCCAAGTCCATCATAGAAGAGCATAGGCCAACCATTCACTATTCACCCCACATCTCATGAAGCACCCACAAGGCCTAAACGTGGTGTAAACATTTTCAAAGTAACCCGGAAGGCTAAAATTATGTCCCTCTCATCATAAAATCCTTTGTAACTCCACGCATATTCACCACAACTTTCACTCATAAGTGTTGAAAATGTAGTTGGGTAAATTATGTAGGAGGTCTTCATTATGACTATGTAATTATGTACTTATGTAAAGATGAAGTCAATAATAATAAAATGAATTTTTGGTTTACTTGCTTCATGGGTTTCATGTGAGCAAGATTCTTAATATAGGTCTATAGACTTCTTCTTGATGTCTATTAAGTACATTAGTGTAATTAAGAGTCATAAAAGGCGTGAAGAATACCCCTCCAAGATGCCATGTTAAGAATGGCTTACAAACGTTGAAGATATGCCTATGAAGTCACTCACAAACAAGTGTTAAAATCGGCTCACTTAATGGCTATAAGGTCGACTTAATTACTTGTCTAAAACTACTATATATACCCTACATATAAATGCGTGCTTAAGAGAACATATATGTTGATGATACCGAGGTTATATAAATATGCAAAAGGAACAAGTTTTGCGATTACACTGTGTTAATACAAATATGGAAAAGGAGCAAGTATTACTTGCAAAGTATACAAAGATTAAAAGAGAAGAACATATTTGCGGATTTTGGTCCTAGGCTGCATAAGTATATATCAACGTAAAGTCCTAAGCAACAACATGGAAAGAAGGGTAACCAAATGCAGACTGGAGGCATGCATCTAAAATGGAAGTCTCGATGTAAATTGAAAGGTACAAAGAATATAATCTATGGAAGCTACAGAGCTAGGCCGCGGATAGATGAAAACATATTAAAGGTGTATATATCTATTGGGAAGGAATTTTTCCAACTCAAGACAACATTGTAATAATACATGCAAATCTTAAAGGAGTTGTAAGTGAGGAAGGTAAATTAGAGATTTACCTTCCTAACTACATTATAAGATATTCCGCTACGAGTGTAAATAATTCGTTTCAACTTTTTGACTAAGTACTTTGATAACTAACTTGATGATGGAGTAACTAAGTTAAAGAATAGAATACATAAGCAATAATAAGTAGTTATTAAGAAGAGAATTTTATTAAGTACACAAGATCTACAAATTCTAAAATGTGAAGGTTTCAGAGGGCCATGGTTATGATCAGCATTTTGAAGGACTCAAACATTCTAAAACCTATGTCAAAAGGGCTCAAATCATAGTAAGACAATTCAATAATTAAGCTAGGTGCAAGTTCGAAGAAAGGTCAACTCTCTATTACCATGAAAAGAAGGACTTTGCAGAATATCTCAATCTCAATGACATCAAAATAATTACCTCTTCCTCAATTCGCACTACTCTTATAAGATGAGCCAGATACCACAACAATATGGAGAATGAGTTATAAAGGTATTTATGTCATTTTGGTGTGACAAAAATATATTAGTATAATCCGTATTACAAGGAAGATCTTCTGTTATAATCACAGTCAATCACACTCTCGTATAATCAATCACATGATAAGTATCACACTACAATTTGGAACTACCACATGAAAAATATATCACTGCTTTAAAGCAACACAAGGAGAAAGGCTTCATCGGTTTGGTGCCATCGGCTGCCTGATGAGAAGTATGCCATTTCAGTTTGATGGTATCACATAGGTCTCAGCGTAAAATGGTCAACATAAGCCGAGACATGTACAAGAAGTATTTACAATCGAAGCACAAAATAAGGTCAAAAACAAGAATATGTATACATAGTGAAATAGTACATTCAGATCTTGGAAGAAGATAACATGGGCAATAAGAAGCCATCAAACATTCACAATTAATTATCAAGTTAAGAGAAATCACTCCTAATCTACAAGAATCTTGATTTCTCAACATGATTTCGCAGCTAGGTTGAAGGAAAGGAAGATTGAAGATAATGTAGCTTGTTGGCTTATTGCTTATCCTCGTGGCACTCTACAAAGTATCATACAAATTCCGTGGACATCCTTCCTTAAAATACGAATTTAAAGAGGCACAAGATCGTGATTCATGCTGAAGAAAGACATCAATATTCCCCGTGAACCGAGCTCATCAATAAAGGAAGGAAATAAATAATTAAGGGCTAGAAAAAGAGACCTATAATACATGCAAAGACTCTATGACATTATCTTCCGTAAATCAAAGATGAAATCGATATCTCTGCAAAGACTCTATCGCATTATCTCTCGTAAATCAAGGATGAAATTCATAGCTTCCGTTGTCGACAAAATATTTCGCATAGGTACACATATTTGAGTATCTATGTTGATTTATGAAGTAATTTTCCATAATAATGTGAATTTTAGAGTACCTTCTCCTATGATAAGCATACAAGTCATTATCTTTATAATCTACAAAGTAATCAAAGAAAAAAGCAAATGGCTTATATGAAATCTATCAAAAGAAGACAACCTACCGTGACAATACTTTCAAAGGGCAACCGAGCATGACTGTGTGCTCCTTTCTCCGAATCAAAAAGACCAAGTGTATTCATGATAATTGTATAGTTTGAGTAACCAAAATACTATAGCTAACATCTATTACCGCTCGAGTTCAAAGGCTAGTCTAAGAGTATGAACAAGTCCAAAAATTTCCATAATGATTGAAGCAAGTTTGTTTTGAAAAAAAAATATCCGAGGTACTATTATTCAATCAATACAAAAAGGTTCTGGTGGACACTTCTATATGAGGTATCCTAAGCTTACTACAGAAACAAATATTTGAAGATTCAAGGCATCAATGATGATGACACCAACATGAAATGATACAAGCTCTATCTAACACTATATAAGGCAGTTCTAATTTCATTTGGGAGACTATACATTTTTGACATCTAAAAAGACCATCATATTCGTAATCAATGCAAATTTGTGGCATCAGGAGATCAAGGATAGAAGTGTATTGTGATCTCGAAGTTAAAGAAACCAAAACCATGTGGATCGTCTTTGAGGCATTTAAATGTAAAAATGATGAACTTAAAGACATGCAAACCGTAGTCTTATCTCAGGACATAAAGGACTCATCTCTATACCTTGTATGCAAAATGAATCAAAAGTCTGTGATCTACTCTATGCTACAGGACCAAAAGACTAAGGTACATAGTCTATAGAAGTGACCAAAACCATCAATATGAATAAAAGCCAAGATTCTGATCAATTCCAAGTCTGAAGCTACACTTAATGACATAATTTACATTTGCGAAAATTTTGAGTATCTCTATGACAAGTAGAATATGTATAGTTATGATATGAACTATACAAAGACATACAAAACTTTTTGAATCGTCAAGAATCAGAGTTTAGTGGCATCCTGTGCGAAAACCTGAGGGGATGCTACTTCGTGAAAAAATTTATTATGATGATATAAGGCCCATCTCTATGACACTAGAATATGTAGCAGCATTATATCTCTTCATGAGGACTATGAGGGTATAGGGAATCCGTGACACAAGTTTGTGAAAATAGCACCCTTCTCATACATAAAGGAAAGACGAATTCAATTCTTGAAGCCGACCAATTTGTTATTGAAAGATAAAGGACACTGAAAGCAACTCAAAGACATCTCTGTGGCTTATAGCTAAGCTTGAAGGACCAATTAGTGAGATCAATGTGAAGACCAAGTTGTAGAACGGTATGGACAGAGAAGTTCGAATTTAGTGTAAGCATATATTTTGAAGCATCCCCAAGAAGTTACAACTTACAATATAGTAGTACCATACTCGAAGGCAATAATGGAGAACAGGGGAAGTTAAAAAGAGGTACATGTAAACTATGCTCAATGATAATAGCATAGTTTTAAAAACGGGAACCGGTGACCGGACCGGTGGACCTAATGAACCAGGTTTCGAATCAGAATCGGTCTAACCGGTAGCGGTCAGATCTCAATGAACCGGTTTTAAAAAAAATACATTAAATAATTATTTTTTAATAAAAAAAAACTATTTTTAAGATTTGCAACCATGATTCCAAGCCAATAGAGACAAAATATTCAAATTTTTCTCATTTATATACCATGCAAAGGTGAATATATCAATTTGGCTTTTCACCTATGATTAGTAGATGAAAAGAGTGTGAGTAAAGAGGTTTCTATCACATAAGATAAATCAATTTTGATATCAAATATATGTACAATGGTTCAAGTCTTTATAGACTCGTCACAAAAGGAATTAGAAAAGTATGATACACATTATCTTGAAATTCTACTTGAAGTCTTCAAATCTGGGTTTCCATCGAAAAATCAAGACATGATTCTTTCTCATTATATATATGTTTAGAGGCTTTCTTACGGTAAAAGTCATTAGTGCCTAGAGAGATGTAGTATTGCCCCTGCTGTAATGAATGCTGCCAAGCTAGCAAAAAGTTTGGATTTGTGTAAGCTTCTAAGGTTGCTCATATTGTAACCTTTATTACTTTCTTCTAATAGATCTAACAAGTTGAGTAGCTTGCTTCAAATTAAGTAACCATGATTTAGAGTCTTGGCCCTTACTAGCACTGACACTGACATCTTCTTCCATATTCTAGAATTTAGATAGTTCAGAGAGACCCAATACATACTATGGATCAAATGCTGCAAAAGATTCAGTGATGTTACGAAAGGTTCTGACAATGGAAAGTTGTAAACATTAGTAGTAGTTATGCCAATAACACTGCTCAATATATCATGAACATCAATATCATGCTGTCAGTGACTCTGCTCTACTGATTCTAAAAAATTACTACTTCTTGATGTATTGTTTTCACTTTTGTTTAATGTCATAATACTTCCATTGAAGTACAGTTTATCAACAACTGCACAATTCATCATCACAGCATATAGTATTCAAAAAATCATGAGCGAGAAGGGCCTAGCTCATCAACAATACACAAAATATATATGCGTACATTAAATTTCAACTTAGTCATAAATCTATTCCTTTGTATGACACAACTATCCTGCAACCTTTCGATAAATGTTACTGTCAACCCTAGCATTATTCGGATAAGCCAACATTAAAGTATCACTGATTATTAGCAAAAATATATTCATCAAATCCTTCTCTAGGCACAGGCTGGATAATTCATGCCCTAGCACATATGTAACTGAACTAGTGCATAAGTTTTCTAGTGATGCTACCAAACTATATCTTCCAATGCTTGTTGCTTCAATTAGGAAGATCAAAAACATACTGAACAAGATCAAGCAAGTCTGTGAAAGCCTTGTTAGACTTCCTTGCTACAACCAAATACAATGATAATCCAAACATTGAATTATATTCTATCATGTTTTTAACTAGTCCATGAAGGCAGAGATGATGCAGAGTTAACTTTAGAGAAAATCCTGGAATGCTCAGAAAATTCAGAGGTGCATTAATACTTTAAGGATTCATGTGAATTGCAGGTCTGCCTTTTGGATGGGCTTAAATCTTGCACTAATATAGTGAACCTGAATAGCCAAAAAATACCCTTCAAATATACATTTGACTGTTTTTGCTTACTTTTAAACAGCTACAGGAACGTAGAGCAACCTAGGTGCTAACTGGCCGGTTAAGGACAAAACCAGCCGGTTTATGGATAAATCGGCCGATTAGCATCGGTTAAATGAAAAATATTGGTCAAAGGTAGGGTTAAACCAGGTTTCATGGGTGGTTTGAACCGGTGGGCATGCTGACCGATCGATTTGACCGGTTACCGGTTCAAATCGGCCGGTTTTTAAAACTATGGATAATAGTAGTGGCAATCTGAGCATGACTGTGCGCTCCTTTCTGAATCAAAAAGACCAAGTGTATTCATTATATTTGTATATTTTGAGTACCAAAAATACTGTAGCTGAAATCTATTACTGCTGAGTTCAAAGGCAAGTCTGAGAGTATGAACAAGTCCAAAATTGCCATAATGATTGAAGCAAGTTTGTTTGGGAAAACACGAATATCTGAGGTACTGTTCTTCGATCAATACAAAAAGGTTCTGTGACACTTCTATGAGGTATCTGAAGCTTATTATAGGAATAAATGTTTGAATATTCAAGGCATCAATGATGACACCGACATGAAACGATACAAAGCCTATCTAACACTATATAAGGCAGCTTGACTCATTTGGGAGACTATCTATCTTTGACATCTAAAAAGACCATCATCTTCATAATCCATGCAAATATGTGGCATTGTGAGACGAAGGATAGAAGTGTATTGTGATCTGAAGTTAAAAGAAACCAAAACCATGTGGATCATCTCTGAGGCATTTAAATGTACAAATGATGAACTTAAAAACATGCAGAACAAGTATTATCTGTGACATAAAGGACTGAACATCTCTATACCTTTGTGAAAAATGAATCAAAAGTCTGTGATCTACTCTATGCTACAGGACCAAAAGACTAAGCTACATAGTCTATAGAAGGGACCAAAATCATCACTGCGAATAAAATCCAAGATTCTGATCAATTACAAGTCTGAAGCTACACTTAATGACATAATTTACATTTGTGAAAAGTCTGAGCATCTCTATGACAAGTAGAACATGTATATTTGTGATCTGAACTATACAAAGACATACAAAACTTTTTGAATCATCAAGAATCAGAGTTTAGTGGCATCCTGTGCGAAACCCTGAGGGATGCTACTTCGTGACATAATTTATCATGATGATATAAGGTCCATCTCTGTGACACTAGAATATGTAGCAGCATTATATCTCTTCATAAGGACTGTGAGGGTATAGGGGATCCGTGACACAAGTTTGTGAAAATAGCACCCTTCTCATACATAAAAGAAAGACAAATTGAATTCTTGAAGCCTACCTATTTGATATTGAAAGATAAAGGACATTGAAAGCAGTTCAACGATATATCTATGGCTTATAGCCAAGCTTGAAGGACCAATTAGTGAAATCAATGTGAAGACCAAGTTGCAGAACTGTATGGACAGAGAAGTTCGAATTTAGCATAAGCATATCTTTTGAAGCAGCCTCAAGAAGTTACAACTTACAATATAGTAGTACCATACTCGAAGGCAATAATGGAGAACATCAGAATTTAAAAGAGGTACATGTAAACTATGCTCAATGTCAGTAGTAGTAACGCTAAGATAATAATCTCTTGAAAGATAGTAATAAGGGTTTGTGTAGATATATTTTAGAAATCACTATTATTATAACATTTGAAGTCTTTCTTTGCTAATTTATTTATGATCAAGGAATGAAAATCTCATGTATAGAAGGATTCTCAATAAAGACTCTAGGGCTTTTTAGCTAACTCACTAGTTTGAACTAAGATGAACCCTAGGAACAAAACCCTATCTAATCGTTTCCGTTGTAAAAAGTAGATCTAACTCTTGTTAATAATGACACCATGCTAATGTAAGAACTAGGTTGGTGAACAGGTCCAAGATTAAGAGGGAGCTAACCCTTCTTCAAAAGATAAGCATTTTACATCTCCTTGATTACAGCTATTACTATTATCTTTATACTTTGCCTATTTTTTTTCTTTCATAGTCTTCTAAGTTCTAACAAAGCCTGCAAGTCAAGAAAAGATCTATCTAAGCTTGATTAGAAATTGGAAGAATTGGAAGAACATGGAAAAGCATGAAGATTAAGGAGGAAAAAATAAGTCGATTAAATGAAAAACAAAAGGAAGGAGAAGTTAGATCTTAATGGATACTATACTACTTGAAGTTTGAAAGAAACACCAAAGAAGCTTGTGATCAAGAATAAAAGTTGACCAATATAGGGCAATATCCTATAGCAAGATTTTGAAGAGTTCTGATATCGTAGTACCTGCAGCTGATTGATTCAATCCAGGAACACATTGATTGAAAATATTGATGCTAATAGAGATACTACTGACGATTGGAAGAAAATATTATTTCTTGGAAAAACATATAACTTCTAAGGCCCACCGGAGGAGAAGTAATGTACTCTATCTATAAATGTCATCTACAATTATCCTATTCAGGTCCTGCTTAGATGATAAGAGGTAATGGAATAGGACAACATTCCAAGGACTAATAATGGAATAATACAACCAAGCCAACTAGTACAAAGGAAGTTTCAAGATTATAAATCATAATATTCAGTTTGTCAAAAAAATGAATTTGTCAAGAAAGGAATGTGTCTAAGAATGGCACTAGGGTTTAAAATGTGCATCAATTATTTCTACTCTGTATCAATTCATTGGCCGATGATTGTTATCCTACAGTTCTTGCAAATAGCTAAATTGTTTTGGAAAATTCTCCTGATATAGACAGATTTGGTGTAGAGATGCTATTTCATTTTTTATAAGTCATTATGGCATGAAACTAGTTGAGTTTCATAGGGTTGAACTCTGTATATAAATATGATGGATAAATTATAATCTAGCATATGTTTGTTGTGAAAATAACGGGGAGAAACTGTAAACCACTTGTTCCTTAAATGACATTTTTCCAAAACAGTCTAGGATGTTGTGAGTTTATAACAAAGGAAAAATGGAATTGGACAAGTGAAAATGTTGAGGATGCATTTCAAGTGGGTAGATGATAGAGAGGTGAGTGAATGCCCAACCCTTCCTACAGTAGTTCTTTGGTCAATATGGATTGCCATGAACAAATTTATATTCCAAGATATTGTTGTTTCCCCCTCACAGATGCTACATAAGATCAAATATAGTTATGGTAGCCTACCAAAATATGTTCCTTCACACTTGTTTTCAGGCAGAGAAAATCCAGAGATGATGAACTGACAAAAAAGATATGGGGTCTTCTCTCTTACCCACAGGCATATTGACATCTAATCATGTTATATTTTGTATATTGCATATTGGTAACTCCATAAAAGTTTATATATCAATATAGTTCTTGAAGTAATGTTCAAAAGGAAATTTTCTATGATAATAATGGGTAAATTCCCAGCCTATCAGTAGACTATTTTATATCCTTTCCCGAGGAAAAGAGCATCCTGGATATTTTAGTCCAAATTCAACTATGACTATTACAAAATGTACCATTACCTCTTTCTATTGAAATTAAAAAAAAATCAGAAGGAAAAAAAAACTACATACTCGATCCAAAATATTTCAATAATTGGTTTCCCCTTGGATTAATGAAATAGTGGAACAAACTCATTAGAATCATTACACATTGAGTAATATTTCAAGAAATAATGTACTGACCTTTAAAGCATCTAGAGAAACAGCTAGTTGACTTTATACTGAGTTTTCCATTTCTTTTTCTGGTTTTATAGCTTCACCTCTACCATGCTCGCCATTATTTGTATGTAAATAATTCTCTTCTGGACTGTCTATGCTGCTCAATAAACGATTTTCACCAAAGATATGGGCAGTAGTATCACAAGAAAATTTTGTCACCATGGATAATTTTTCCAAACCATGAATCAAAATCTCATGAGCAGGATCCCTCAAGCGCTCATTTTCAACCCCACCATGTTTCAAACTACCATAAATTTTATCTTGGTAGTTTTGATTGGAAGTATCCGTTGTGTTCTGAATAGAAGGAGCTGGTCCTTTTACATTAAGAGAAGATCTGATGTTTGCAACTGGAAGTGCTCCAGGTAGTTCCAAAGATGTTAGATTTCTCTGCAGCTAAACAACAATCCAGACATTGCAAAATTCAACTTATGACATGGAATTTCCTTTTAGCAAAAATGAATCTCAAGACAAACCAGGGATTAAAACTATAGACACAAAATGAGCTTTAAGGTATAGCCTCATAAGGTAATTATTTGAAGCGGATCTTGAATGTCATTTACAAGAAATAAATTGGCATCATCAGCAGACCTGAAAAGACAAAATATTGCAGTGACATTTTCTTGGGTCATACCATTGTACTGAACATATTACTATATCAATTTCCATGACTGAACTATGAAGTTAATAAGAGAATATAGTCAGAAAATGTTCCAGACATGATCAACTTCCTAGGCTACTTAATTTACAACCATATTCAAACAATGCTAACATATGTCTGCATTTTTCATTGATCTGGAACATTGAACAACATATTCATGATTTTGTGCATACCAAGGTTGCTTGGGAGCAGGAGTAGGAGTGGGAAGTGGGAGCAGGAAGTGGGAGTAGAAGCGGGAGCGGGGAGAGAAATTTTCAAAAGCTCCCAGGTTGGTAGCGAATTTTTATATATTTTGATGCATATATGTCAACAAAAGTATGTAGAATGATGAATTAGATATAAAAAGCATAAAAGCATGAGGAAGAGAGCTAGCACCTGTCTTTTGGAGAAATTTCTAATCATATATACATTTGAAAAATGAACAAGAAAGGCTACTTCATACATGACACTAATTCTTTTGACTCTAAATGACCAATCCTAATGCTCTCAAGTGAGAGTCAACTAAAAATAAAATCACTTGCTCATGAAACCCATGAGGCAAGGCTTTATAATAATTTTATTATTATTATTAAAAAAAAGTTGTCAAAAAACTAAATTACACCATTACAATCATAAATATATACATGCCAAACACTTATGCTGAAAAGAAAGATTGCTGGAAGTCCCTACAAGACCTCAAGCAAACAGAGTATGGCATGAATTGCATTCTAGGGGGAGATTTCAATACATTTCTAAAACAGGACAAAAAGAGAAGAGGGATATTGGTAAGAGAAATTCACCAGAAAGACTTAAAAGACCTACTAATGCAGTCAAATCTCTTCGATGTGAAGCCGAGCAAATTTAAATACACATGGAACAATAAGAGGGTGGGACCGGAGCACATAGCAGCAAGGTTAGACAGGTTTTTAGCTTCAGATATTATGCTATCAACGTCCTTCACTATAACTTCAAAGATCTGACCATGGTGTGGATCGGACCACTAACTGATCACACGTCTTGTTTCTCCTCCAGTAAACTAAGTGCCAATCCCATTCAAATTCTCCAAATTATGGATCGAATCAATTGGATTTTCTGAAATGATCGCTGCATCCTGGGCTCAGTGGGTAAATGGCAGCCCTATAACCATGTGGGAAAGGAAATTTAAAAGGTTAAAATCAGACATCAAAGAATGGCTGAAAACATATAATGCAAATCTGTCCCTAAATGTCAAAACAGCAGAAGACAATCTTGCAAAAAAGCAGGCTCAAATAGAAAACAATGAAGTGGAGAAGGTGGACTTCCAAGAAGAAATAAAAATGTTTTAAACATACCACCCAAGCCTGAGACAAGAGGAAGATATGTGGCAACTCAAATCTCACAATAGCTGGCTCAGCTCTGGAGACAGGAATACAAAATAATTTCACAAGCAAGCAAAATTTCGAGAGATCAAAAATGGCATTACCCAAATTCAGCATGGATCTCAAACTCTTGATTCTTTTCATTAGATTAAGGCCGATGCAATAGATCACTTCTCTACCCTGTAACATGATGACCAACCGTCATCCCCCATTAGTGAAGCCTTCTTCTTGGAATTGATGCCTTCTTTGGTGACTACTGAAGCCAATGAAATCCTTTCTGCTCTGCATGATCCTCAAGAAATTCAAAATGCAGTCTTTTCCTTTTCTCAAGATAAGGCCCCTAGGCTTGATGGCTTCACTGGTAGGTTTTATCAAACCTATTGGCATCTAATAAAAAGAGATTTATGCCGAATGATCAGGTATTCCCTAAAGATCTCATACATCTGCAGTGGAATAAATTCAGCCTTTTTAGCCGTGATACCAAAAGAACAAAATCCATCCTCTTTCTCAAGATTTAGGCCAATTTTCCTCTATAACTTCTCTTATAAAATTACTACCAAAATCCTAGACCTTAGACTGAAAGTCCTCCTGCCTCTCCTCATTTCTCCTAATCAAGGCGGCTTCATCTCGGGAAGACAAATATATGACACAATACAATCTTAATCCAGGAAGCCATTGACTCAAGTTGGAGACGTGAGGAGCAAGGAATGGTCATTAAACTGGATATGGCCAATGCATTTGACACGGTTCAGCATAAATACCTCCTCGACATAATGAAGATGGGATTTAAAGAGACCTTCATCGGATGGATAAAGAAATGCATTGCTAGGCCCTGGATCTCTCCTTTGATTAATGGTAGGGGGGATGGGTTCTTCCAAGCTTCAAGAGGTCTCTGACAAGGGTGCCCCATCTCACCCTTTTTATATAAATTGGTCAAAGAGGCTCTTAGTCGCAACCTTGAAGCAGCAAGGATCTCTCATCACATCCCGGGAATCAGATTCAAAGAAGGAATCAAAGCATAAATCATGGGAAATTTGCTGATGATACAGCTCTTCTAGGTGGGGTGTCTCTAGTCATAACTAGAAGATTCAAGTCTTACTTGCACAAATTCCAAGAAGCATCTAGAGGGAAAAAAAGTGATGCCAAATGTAGAATATATGCATGGAATATCTCCATTAGAAAGGCCAATAAATTAGAAGAAATATTTGGATTTAAGGTAGAAATAGACTAGAAGGAATTTAAATACTTAGGAGTCTCAATTTTCTTGCAAAGGACCAGTCCTAAGGCCTGGCAAGGCATGATTGACAAAATGAAACAAAAAATAACCAATTGGGGAGGGATTTGGTTAAATCCAGTAGGTCATCTCATTCTTATCAAATCAGTGTTGTCTTCTCTCCCTTTATATCAGTTCAGGGTCCTCCAGGCTCCGATGTATGTCCTGCAGCAGCTTGGCAGTTTTATAAGGAAGTTCTTATGGGAAGGAGAGAAACAAACAACAAGAAAATATCACATGGTAAACTGGAACACTATTACAGCACCTAGGAAACATGGAGGACTAGGAATTCGAGACCCAAGATTAACTAACCCAGCAATTGGGGCCAAACTATGGTGGGGGCTAGTCATGAAACCCGAAGAATGGTGGGCCCAAGTAATAAGAGGAAATTATTTCAAGCAACAAGAACAAGAAAATGGGTATATTCCAACCACTCAGGGCCCCCCAATTTGGCATATTCTTCTCTCCTTATCTCCTTTAATTACTCAAAACATCAGTAGAATTCCTGGAAATGGTCTGACAGTTAAAATTTGGGAAGAAAAAATAATGAATAATGCTCCACTAGCAGATTTGGAACAACTGAAACCCCTCTAAGATCACTTCAATTCGATTAGAATTACAACCTTGTCACAAATTTTAGTGTGGGATGAAAAGAGGAAATGGGAAAGGTGGCTTCTGTCGGATCTCCCCAAAGAGCTAAATGAGCAAAAAAAAGAACTCCTAAATCTTCTCGAGGGATGTTCTCCAATAGCGAGAGATAAACCAGACAAATGGTGCTGGAAGAACACAAGATACTCAGTCAAAGAAGGCTACACACATCTCCTCTTTGAGGAATAGGTTCTCCTTAAAAGTGGGACATGGAATCGAATCTGGATGCCAAATGCTATACCCAAATTAAATTACTTCATCTAGCATCTAAACCACAAGAAAATTCTCTCACAAGACAACATAAGGAAAAGAGGTATAAGCGGGCCAACCAAATGCCCTCTTTGTGAACCAAGTTTTCGACTGCAAATCTGACAGTACTCTGACCTGGTTACCCCAGCCAAGTTTTCAACAGTGGTCTGATCAATATTTTCAAATATATAAAACTATTTATAGGGTTTTGATAAATCTAAAAGAGGGCTTTCCTTGGTGAAATGTTTGATGAAAAGCTTAAAGAAATTTTGACAATATTACACTCGCCACAAGTGTACTATATCCTTTCTTCCGACACATCCGCCCATGAGGATCTGATTGCTGCCACCTTACGTGATGAAAAGGAACAGCTGCGAAAGAATCTCCAGGATGGAAAAAGGGTGGACTTTTATCATAACCCGAATCATGTACTGGAACATACTTCCAACGAGCTCCAGAATGAGAAGAGGCAAGGTTTTTCTTGACACAGGAATGAGGCACACTCTGAATCACAGTCGGGTTTATATAGGAGGAAGATTCATTACAAGGACCATTGCTATAAACCTGCATCTAATGTGGAACAAGTAATTTTGGAACATAACGACCTCTAGGACAAAGTTGCAAGCTTGCAAAAGCGGGCTCTGATAGGAAGATGGTTGTACCCAGAGGATTTATTTTTTGATTTGCCGGAGTGGGTAAAAACCTTCTAGTGTCCAATTCTGGGATACATTCGTAAAGTAAGTAAAATGATGCAGCACTGGTTCAGCGAGCATTTTTTGCATGAGGAATATTGTAGGAAGATTATGACTCAAACTTGGGTCCGGGGCAAGAGTTTCATGCAGCTCCTCCCATTGTTTTTGGGTTTCAATCCTGTAAATGATGCCCCAAAGAGTAAACTGATTTGGGTCAAATTACCAGGCTTACCCTTGGAGTTCTGGACCTTGAAAACACTTCAGGCTATTGGAAATTCCATTGGAACGACCAAAATCCTAGATGTATTGGTACTACGGACAAGCAGATTGCTTGGATTTTAGTTGAAGTTTCACTCCAAGGTGGGTTGCCGAGTGATGTTGATTTAATTTGGGGACAATGAATACACTAACAGAGACTAGACTACTGGGGTGTGCCATTCTGTTGTCTCATATGTCACCACACTAGTCACTTGCAAAGAATCTGTCCTATGCGACAATGGAGGAGAGGATGCCACAAAGACATGTCTTTTGGTTGCCAACATGGAAATAAGTCAGCTCATGCATCTAGGTCCAACTCGGGTAAGTCAAATCCCCCCTCTTATAACAGTGTCAGATCTTACTCTTTGGATTTACCTTTGTTAATTATACGTACGGCAAAAGCCCCATGTTTACCTGAAAACACAAGTTCCCCTCGCTACAATCAAGAATTCTCTCCAATTTCCCACGAGTCAACCTCGCTGCACTCTAATAAACCAATAGATGACCCCCAAGGAACTGTCTATATGGGAAATCCTACCTTATCACCATGTCCACATCCCTCTGAACCGCTAGTGGTTTCACCATCGATGCCCCCCCTGGAATGGGATTCTCCATTATCTTCTCATGAACCTGATCCCCCACAACGCCTAGATTCCCCGTGGAATACTGTGGGTAGTGATTTAGATGCGCTTCTAGAAAACCCGATGCTAGATATGGCTACACTTACTGTCTTTGATAAAGGACTTTCAAGACCCTTTCCTCATATATCTCCTGAGTCAACTTCAAACATCACTGTCAGGAATACATCCTATCAACATACATTTCTAAGTAACAATTCGGGTTTTCAAGTGGCAGGTCTATACACAATGCCATTGCTATATCACAGGAGGCTTTACACTCCATTCATGAAAACAAAACTGAGGCTCTAATTATGAAGATCGACATCCATAAGGCATATGATTCTGCAGATTGGTCTTTCATTAGGCTAATTCTCATAAATATTGGGCTACCTATTCGGTCTATTAGATGGATAATGGCGTGCATAACTTCAGTAAGATATGATGTTCTCATTAATGGACTACCGACTAAATTTTTCTTGGCCAAAAGAGGGCTTTGACAGGGCTGTGCTTTATCCTCGCTCATATTCATCCTTATTATGGATTGCTTCAGGAACCTCATGAAGATGGTAAAGGAAAAGGGTTACTTTGATGGACTGGCTTTCTCTCCTACGGTATGTGTCACACAATCATTATTTTTTGATGATTTGTTGGTCTTTGGTAAAATTATTAGGAACCAATGGTTTTATCTACACTACATTCTCAATCACTTTGGAGTTGCTTCTGGTTTATGCATTAAAAAAGGTAAATCTCTCCTTCTGTATGATTCGGGAGATGTGGAGGAAATTAAGTTTATTTTTGAGTTTATAGGGACTAGCATAAGTCATATAATGTTGGGCATAACATATCTCGTATTTAGACTCAAACCTTGTTCATACAATAGCAATGATTGGACTTGGTTGATCGAGAAATTTAAAAACAAGATACAGAAATGGATGAGTAGGTTCCTTTCACTGGATGGTAGATATAGGAAAAGAGTTAATTGAACACAAACAATCAAAATCCAAAATCTTTTAATATTTCTTTTAATTAAATGTTTGTAAAATGAATTTATACTTACTCTAGAGCTATGGTAAATAAATAAAAACATATATAAACTAGATGTATGGTAAATAAATAAAAATTCTTTTTATATTTATTCCATAAACCTTTTTATATTTAAAAAAACTTTAAAAAGAGGTTTTATTTAGATGAAGCCTATGGGAGGAATACCATGGGACAAATTAATATTGATACCATGGGCCAGATACCATGGATAAATAAATAAATATAAAAGAGGTATAAACAAGTATGATAAATAAATAAATAAATATAAAATAGATATAAAGAGGTATGGTAAATAAATAAATATAGAAGAGGCATAAACAAGTAAGGTAAATAAATAACAATATATCAAATAGGATTATAAATAAAAATATAATTATATAACAAGCCTATGGGCCAAATACCATAGTAAAGAAAAGGGGTATGGTAAGTAAATAAAACCTCTTTTCATATTTACTCCATAATCTCCTTTATGTTTACAAATATTTATGTTAATTAGTTTACATAACTAAGAAGAAATGGAGAGAGAGAGTGATAAGGGAGAGATGGAGAGAGAGTGTGTATGTTTAGGGGTGAGATAAAGAGACAAAGTAAAATGTATGGAAAGAAGGGGGGAGAGAAGAAGTGAGAAAGAGAGAGGGAGGGATATAGTAATGTATTTGGAGAGAGAGAGGGGTGGAAAGAGAGAGAGAAATAAAGGGATGGGGAAGAGAGAGGATTAGAGAGAGAGAGAGAGAGATATGGGGGAAGAGAGAGAATTGGAGGGAAAAGAGAGAGAGAGAGGTGGGAGAGAAAGGGGGAGAGAGGAATGATGAGAGAGAGGTAGAGAGTGATGGGGGAAGAGAGAGTATTGGAGAGAGAGAGAGAGAGAGAGAGAGAGAGAGAGGGATTTAGGGGAGAGAGAGAGAGAGGAAGGACGAGAGAGAGGACTTGAGAGAGAGGAGGAGAGAGGGATCGATAAGAGAGATGGAGTTGGAGGGGGAGAGATGTAGGAAATAAGAAATATAGAGAGTGAGAAGTGGAGAGAGAGAGAAGGAGTGACAAGGGAGAGAGAGAGAGAGAGCGTGTATGTTTGGGGCTGAGATAAAGAGACAAATAAGGAGAGATGGAGATAAGGGGGGAGAAGGAGATATAAAGAGAGAGGGAGGGATATAGTAACATAGTTGGTGGGTGAAGAGAGAGAGAGAGAGGGAGAGAGAGATGGGAGAGAAAGGGAAAGAGAGGAAGGAAGAGAGAGGATGTGAGAGAGTGGAGAGAGGGAGGGAAAGAGAGATGGACTTGGAGGGGGAGGGGGAGAGAGGTAAGAAGAAAGAAATAGAGAGAGAAAGGTGGAGAGAGAGAGAGTGAGTGAGTGATAAGGAATATGGAGAGAGAGGGAGAGAGGGGGAAGATAGAGATATAGATGGAAGGTGAAGAGAGGGAAGAAGAGAGAGATGGGGAGAGGAGGGGATTGACAAAGAGATTGATATATATGGATTGCGAGAGTGTGTGTGTGTTTATGGGGGTGAGATAGAGAGACAAAAAAGAAGAGATGGAGGGGGATATAGATATGGATGGAGGGTGGAGAGAGGGAAGAATATTTCTCACACTAGATGGATTGATATAAGTGGAGATGGTGATTTATAATCCTATTTGATTATTTTCACTATATGCATCGATTTTAGTGTAGATATTTATTTCTAATGATATTTGATTACTTGCACTAGATGCATTGATTTCGGTGTAGGTGGTGATTTCTAATACAATTTGATTGCTTGCACTGAATTTGTTGATTTCAATTTAGATGTCGATTTATAATTATATTTGATTACTTGCACTAAATGAATTGGTTTCAATGTAGATGATTTCTAATCTTATTTGATTGTTTGCACTAAATGCATTGATTTCAGTGTAGATGGCGATTTCTAATCCTATTTGATTTATTTGAGTAAATGCATTGAGTTTAGTGTAGATGTTGGTTTCTAGAGAGAGAGAGAGAGAGATAAGGAAGATGGAGAGAGAGGGAGAGAGGAAAAAAGGAGGAAAGAGAGATATTAATGGGGGAGAGGGAGAGAAGGGGAAGATAGAGATATAGATGGAAGGTGAAGAGAGGGAAGAAGAGAGAGATGGGGAGAGGGGGTGGTTGAAAAAGAGATTGATATATATGGAGTACGAGAGCGCGTGTGTTTAGGGGGGTGAGATAGAGAGACAAAAAAGAATAGATGGAGGGGGATATAGATATGGATGGAGGGTGGAGAGAGGGAGGAATATTTCTCACACTAGATGGATTGATATAAGTGGAGATGGTGATTTCTAATCATATTTGATTATTTGCACTAGATGCCTCGATTTTAGTGTAGATATTTATTTCTAATGATATTTGATTACTTGCACTAGATGCATTGATTTCAGTGTAGGTGGTGATTTCTAATACAATTTGATTGCTTGCACTGAATGTGTTGATTTCAATTTAGATTTCGATTTATAATTATATTTGATTACTTGCACTAGATGACTTAATTTCAATGTAGATGATTTCTAATCCTATTTGATTGTTTGCACTAAATGCATTGATTTTAGTGTAGATGGAGATTTCTAATCCTATTTGATTTCTTTGAGTAAATGCATTGATTTCAGTGTAGATGTTGGTTCCTAGAGAGAGAGAGAGTGAGTGATAAGGAAGATGGAGAGAGAGAGAGAGAGGACAAAAGGAGGAAAGAGAGATATTAGCGGGGGAGAGGGAGAGAAGGGGAAGAGATGGAAGAAGAGAGAGATGGGGAGAGAGGGTGATCGACAAAGAGAATGATATATATGGAGTGCGAGAGCGTGTGTGTTTAGGGGGGTGAGATAGAGACAAAAAAAAAAGAGATGGAAGGGGATATAGATATGGATGGAGGGTGGAGAGAGGGAAGAATATTTCTTGCACTAGATGGATTGATTTAAGTAGAGATGGTGATTTATAATCCTATTTGATTATTTGCACTAGTTGCATCGATTTTAGTGTAGATGTTTAAATTGATTTGAATGTAGATAATTTCTAATCCTATTTGATTTTTTGCACTAAATGCATTGATTTCGGTGTAGATGGCGATTTCTAATCCTATTTGATTTCTTTGAGTAAATGCATTGATTTCAGTGTAGATGTTGGTTTATAGGGAGAGAGAGAGTGAGAGAGTGATAAGGAAGATGGAGAGAGAGAGAGAGAGGACAAAAGGAGGAAAGAGATATATTAGCGGGGGAGAGGGAGAAGAAGGGAAAGAGAAGGAAGAAGAGAGAGATGGGGAGAGGGGGTGATTGAAAAAGAGATTGATATATATGGAGTACGAGAGCGCGTGTGTTTAGGGGGGTGAGATAGAGAGACAAAAAAAAATAGATGGAGGGGGATATAGATATGGATGGAGGGTGGAGAGAGGGAGGAATATTTCTCGCACTAGATGGATTGATATAAGTGGAGATGGTGATTTCTAATCCTATTTGATTATTTTCACTAGATGCATCGATTTTAGTGTAGATATTTATTTCTATTGATATTTTATTACTCGCACTAGATGCATTGATTTCAGTGTAGGTGGTGATTTCTAATACAATTTGATTGCTAGCACTGAATGTGTTGATTTCAATTTAGATGTCGATTTATAATTATATTTGATTACTTGCACTAGATGACTTAATTTCAATGTAGATGATTTCTAATCCTATTTGATTGTTTGCAATAAATGCATTGATTTCAGTGTAGATGGCGATTTCTAATCCTATTTGATTTCTTTGAGTAAATGCATTGATTTCAGTGTAGATGTTGGTTCCTAGAGAGAGAGAGAGAGTGAGTGATAAGGAAGATGGAGAGAGAGAGAGAGAGAGAGAGAGGACAAAAGGAGGAAAGAGAGATATTAGTGGGGGAGAGGGAGAGAAGGGGAAGAGAGGGAAGAAGAGAGAGATGGGGAGAGAGGGTGATCGACAAAGAGAATGATATATATGGAGTGTGAGAGCGTGTGTGTTTGGGGGGTGAGATAGAGACAAAAAAAAAGAGATGGATGGGGATATAGATATGGATGGAGGGTGGAGAGAGGGAAGAATATTTCTTGCACTAGATGGATTGATTTAAGTGGAGATGGTGATTTATAATCCTATTTGATTATTTGCACTAGTTGCATCGATTTTAGTGTAGATGTTTATTTCTAATTATATATGATTACTTGCACTAGATGCATTGATTTCAGTGTACGTGATGATTCCTAATACTATTTGATTGCTTGCAGTAGATGTGTTGATTTCAATTTAGACGTCGATTTATAATTATATTTGATTGCTTGCACTAGATGCATTGATTTCAATGTAGATTATTCCTAATACTATTTGATTGTTTGCACTAAATGCATTGATTTCAGTGTAGATGTTGGTTTCTAATCTTATTTGATTGATTGCATTAGGTGCATTGATTTCAATGTAGAAGTTATTTTCTAATCTTATTTGATTGCTTGCATTAAATGCATTGATTTCAATGTATATGTTGATTTATGATTTGATGTAATTCGATATATGATGGTACATTAATATTAAAGTGATTGGATTAACAATATGCATTAAGAAAATAGTTTGAGATTGATTGTAACATGAGTACATTCTTATTATTCACATTTTCTATCTTTCAACACTATTATTGTCACTTTGCATTTAAAAAAAATATTTCATCATCTTTCATCATTATAGTTATTAAAAATAATTATCATCTCAACGAACTTAGGTAACTAAGAAAATTTAAAATTAAAATGACCAAGGTAATCTCAGAAATATTTAGCATATTTAAAATGATTATATTAATATTTGATATATTTACATATTACTGATAAAATTAATCATATCTTTGATAGATTTTCCTTGGCAGCACACCACTGAAACCAACCTAGATCCATCTTACATCTCAAAAATATACAAAATTTTTAATAATTTCAAAAATGTGACGTTGATGCCTCTGACTGGAACCAGCCTAGATCCATCTAACTTTGGATCTACCATGCGCCGAGAGGGATCAAATCTCTCGAGGTGCAAACCTTTCCTCAAGTTTTGCACTCAAAAAATAGGTTTGCACCTCGAGAGATTTGATCCCTCTCGGCGCATGATAGGAGTTGGAATGAGATCCTAAGTGACAACTATATATATATATATAGAGAGAGAAATTTTTAACCATAGATTTCTTTTTCTATTTATTATGAGGATTCTTAATTTGTAAATAGGTTTTGATCAATACCACACATGTCTAAAAACCATATTTCACTTCATATGACATTTTTAATTAATTAATTTCATTTAAAAAAAAACATAACTTTTAAAAATAAATCTCAACTATTGATTTGTATATATTACTATAAATACTTTTAAAACATTCCATAAAAATTAAATCATACATTATTCAATTAATAACTTCAAATAATTCAATATATTACTATAAATACTTTAAAACATTCCATAAAAATTAAATCCTTATTATTAAATTAATATGATCTAAAATAATTCTAAAATTCCTATTTCGAAATAAAACATACCCATTGACATAATAATACATGAGATTTTTTTTTTTTAAATGATAATTTAGTTTATAAAATATATTTGGTAGATAGGCCTTTTCTTTTGAAAGAGTTCACGTTTTTCATCGTCAACATATTCAATGTGCAGCGGACACTTGTTCCTTGAGAGTTTTAACCTGTCGCTGACACCTATTCCCTACACCTATTTCCCCAAATTTTAGTCGCGCATTAAATAATAATACAGGCAAACGCCGTGATACTCTCGTTTCCTCGTTAGGAACCTGGGAGCGAACTCGGATTGTAGAAAGGCAGTTATGGTTAATCATTTGAAGTTCTTCATCCAAAGGAAGTGAGTGTGAGTATTTAGCTTCTGATGGATGGAAAGGTCAAGGAATGCCAAGGACTAACTTGGGTGGGAAGCCGGAACCTGACCCTTGCAGGCTTCGCATCTCATTAGTCATAGGGCTCCTTGAATGTCAATGGCTATCTAGGCAGAAAGAAGATAACAGCTCTCAAGCATCCCACTACACCGTGGAGTGGATAAAATTTCGTCTGTTCTGACTGTTCTTCAACTTCGTGGATCGGAATGAACGGAATGGCAGTTCAGAGAGGATGAAGGTTAATTAATTGTCTTTCCTGCACCACTAACTCCACTACAAACGTATTCACAAATACAAATAATGGCGTCTTCAACAGATTCCACCGTTAACGATTTTGGAGATTTTGGTGAAATGCTCAACACCTCACTCAGCTTCTTCCCGAGCTCTGCTTCTTGTTCAGGTAATTAAATTTTCTTTTTCTGCACAAGTTCCTATTCTTACTGTGAAAATGTTTATGTTCTATGTGATTTTACAGAGTTGGTGATTTCTTTGGATGGAAAATTTATGTATAACCTGTAATCTGCTTCAACAAAATCAATTTTCTGTCCTTCCATACGAGGGTTTGAAACAGCCTCCCCTGCACAATGCGAATCTTCGTTTGGTTCCTTTTCAGTGTCCTCCACAACTTCGAATCTGGAATGGCTATTGTCATCAGTACCATTCTCAAACACTCTTAGCTCCTTTCCAATCCGAGGGTTTCAAACAACATCCCCTGCAGAATGCGAATCTTCGTTTGGTTCCTTTTCAGTCTCCTCCACAACTTCGAATCTGTAATGGCTATTGTCATCAGTACCATTCTCAAACACTCTTGGCTCCTTTCATCGTGTTCCTTGTCTTGTGGATGTCTGCTTTGCAAAATCTAATACCTTCCACTTGCCTTGTATTAACAAAGGTTTGTTTGAACATGGGGGACCATGTCCAGCAAAGCTTGAACATGGCTCATTGTTGTGGCAAGCTGCCCACATCCTCATGCCCAATCAGTTGGATAAATCATAAAAGTCTTTTCTTGATTTGTACATGGCAGTTATTGGGTTTTAAGGATTGATTTTAAATTAGAAGGCCTGATCTGTTATGCATTATTGGGTCAGCTGTTTGATTTTTGTGCTAGCAGATTATTAAGAGGTTTGATTTTTATTTTTATTGAGAAGATGATTCCTCTTATCACGATCTGCCAAGCATGCCCTCCCCAATCTGGGAATATTACAATGAAGTGCAGCTGGCTTACAACACTCAAGGAAGATCCCTTCAGCTAAGAAGTTGTGGGTGGGGGTATCTATTCTCCCAAAGTTTCCTGTGACTTGTACCTGTCCCCAACCACTTAAGACAGCTTGCTTGCATGGGTAACATGACTTCGGTGAAAGCGTCTCAATTGGTAGTTGTCATTGGATTCTTCTAGATAGGACTTGTGGCTAATAGATTATCATAGTGGTACATAATTTGTCTACATTGTCACCAGATGTTAAAGCTATGATTTAGTTCAGTGATAATATAGATGTGAAGCCGAGGTTTCTTTGGGCATTGCAGTTTAGGTGTCTCATCATAAAATTGATCATTCCAACTGCTCCTCGTTGACTCTGAGTATTGTGCGGAGAAATTTGAGGATGCGAGAGCCATAGGTTTCAAGGGTGTGGACAATATCATTTATAACGCCCAAATGAACTTTCTGCTTAGCGAACGCGCTTATTAAAGCCCAGGAAAATTTGTTAGCTTTGGAGTTGTCCTTACCTTTGCATGCGGTGTTAGGTAGCACTGGCCAGGTTTTACTGCAGGCATTGCACAGGTTTAGATGTCATGATCATAATTGATCATTCCTTTGCTCTCGTTGACTCCTGGTATTATTCTGGAGAGGCTGAGGGATGAAAAGACATAGGGGACCTAGGGTGTGGACAATATCATTGTAACGCAAAATGAACTTTCTGCTTAACTGGCTGCTTTATTAAACTGGGGAAAATTTGTTAATCTGGGTTGTCCTTTACCTTTCTGAATGGTACATTTGTTGATTTGTACTTAGAATATTCTATTGATCACTTTTCAGTGAATTATGGGGTGGGAGTGCTATACACAATCTTCGTTGTGGGATCTTTTGCCATGTATTTGTCCGGATTTCAAATTTCAAGTTCCTTTTCTATGAGAACGGTGTTCCGTGTAGTATGCCTGTCTATCTAATTTCTTAGTTTATTTCTTCCATCACTGGTTTTCCAAAAGTTAATGGTTTGCACCTTATTTATTGTACCATACAATAATTTATGCACCGAGATAACAATTTCTGGTAAACTATGCAATCACACGACTGAAAATTGCACACCATTTTGCACATCCTATTGTCAATATGATTCTGGGATACAAAGTGGTGAGCCCAAGTCCTCATATCTAACAATTAATAAATGTGTTCGTTTGTCAGTATTATTCTAACTCCTGAAATAAAGTGGCAACTTCAAGTCCTCATATCTAACAATTAATAAATGCATTTGGTTAGAGAGTTCTATGAACATTACGCCATACAGCTTCTTTCATCTTTAGTTGGGTCCCGCATGAACCATATGCAACAACATAGTCTATATTCACCTGATTAGCTGTCTTTTTTAGTATTGTCTTGGCTATTGTCTAAAACACAGGGCTATTTTATGCATGAGGTACTGCTTCTGAGGGATACTTGGTTGTACCTGTCCCCAACCACTTAAGACAGCTTGCTTGCATGGGTAACATGACTTACGAGGAGTGAAACGTCTCTTTGAGGTATTTGAACCTTACTGAGGGGAAACTGAGGGGAATATCACCTTTACAGCTTAACCATTGAACCAAGATGCTGTTGATAGATTTTGAATGTTTCATTGATCAAAATTGAATTTTTGAGGTTTAGACTGCATTTTTCATGCTCGACAATCAGTTTCTGATGTAAATTATGTTCTATGCACTTTTGTGGTATGTTTTTTGCCCAATAGTCGTTTTGAGGTCTGAGATTTATGCTGGGAAGGTTTTCTCTGGTCTGACTGGTGTCCATTAGTTCTTCTAAGGTCAGACTTGTGGCCAATAGTTATCATAGTGGTATGAGCTGTCTACATTGTCATAGATGTTTAAACTATGATTTAGTTTCATTGATATAGATGTGAAGAGCCAGGTTTTACTGCAGGCATTGCACAGGTTTAGATGTCATGATCATAATTGATCATTCCTTTGCTCTCGTTGACTCCTGGTATTATTCTGGAGAGGCTGAGGGATGAAAAGACATAGGGGACCTAGGGTGTGGACAATATCATTGTAACGCAAAATGAACTTTCTGCTTAACTGGCTGCTTTATTAAACTGGGGAAAATTTGTTAATCTGGGTTGTCCTTTACCTTTCTGAATGGTAGATTTGTTGATTTGTACTTAGAATATTCTATTGATCACTTTTCAGTGAATTATGGGGTGGGAGTGCTATACACAATCTTCGTTGTGGGATCTTTTGCCATGTATTTGTCCGAATTTCAAATTTCAAGTTCCTTTTCTATGAGAACGGTGTTCCATGTAGTATGCCTGTCTATCTAATTTCTTAGTTTATTTCTTCCATCACTGGTTTTCCAAAATTTAATGGTTTGCACGCAGACAACCCTTTTCAGCTAATTTTGTGATCGATAAATTTTCAGAATTCTATATCTTATTGGATACTGGCTTTTTACATTTTCCCTTATTTATTGTACCATACAATAATTTATGCACCGAGATAACAATTTCTGGTAAACTATGCAATCACACGACTGAAAATTGCACACCATTTTGCACATCCTATTGTCAATATGATTCTGGGATACAAAGTGGTGAGCCCAAGTCCTCATATCTAACAATTAATAAATGTGTTCGTTTGTCAGTATTATTCTAACTCCTGAAATAAAGTGGCAACTTCAAGTCCTCGTATCTAACAATTAATAAATGCATTTGGTTAGAGAGTTCTATGAACATTACGCCATACAGCTTCTTTCATCTTTAGTTGGGTCCCGCATGAACCATATGCAACAACATAGTCTATATTCACCTGATTAGCTGTCTTTTTTAGTATTGTCTTGGCTATTGTCTAAAACACAGGGCTATTTTATGCATGAGGTACTGCTTCTGAGGGATACTTGGTTTAACATTATGCATTTTTTTCTTGGTTTAACTTTATAATATTTTTTTAATTACTTTGGCTGATAACATACATACATGATAGATTGGACTGTGACCTCTATCTAATGATTTTTTTTCAAGTATTGATAGCAGATTCAAATCTTTGAGTAGAATATTAGGAAATTGGAAGTCAATCCTGCCAATGTACTATTTTAAATTAACATATGTGTCCTTTCAAATGAAAGGATCTGCACAGTAATACGTTAAATGATTTAGTTTCAAGATATACCTTAAATGCCTGTAAGTGTGTCTCTACTCTTGTATTTACCCAAGTTTGTGCATTTTAGGAGTATGTTTTCCTCCGCTTTCTCGAATTCCCAAGTTCCAACATTAGTTTACCTGTCCTTTCTTAATTTTAAGTTGAAAAAAGGTTATATATATGGAGTTTTGAACAAAGGTCTTTAAATTAAATTGGAAATTATAGAGTGCTAAAATTTAAAAAAATAAATCTCATTAATATTGTTGATGTAGATACACGGATTCATGCCCAAACTGCCATAAAAGAAAATGTCATCAACAATGTTGATGTACATACACGGATTTTGTCCAAACTGCAAAACCTTAATTTTTTCAAGGTATCCATGAATCTTTTGGTACCAACTGATAGGTAATTTGGATGAGAATTTGAATTTCAGATCAATCTGGCAAGCAATGGAGTGTGGATCTGAGAAATACTCAATCTGTAAAACAAAACCGGAAAGTTCAAAATCTATGTCAGTGGAACAGAGGTCTTTAATGCAACACAAATAGAAAACTTCTTAGATGCATGACTCACCCAAAATGTAGATTTAAGTCCTCTATCCTTTTCATCTAAGTTGTCTCTGTGAAGTTATTTGCACTCAGAGCTTCTTTGTTGCCCATGTAAAAGGACTGATGTCTAGGATCAGGGAGGGAGATCATAACTTTAGCACTTTGAACTGTTAAATTTTCTAATTCATGCTAGCATATCTGCACTAGAAACATTGAAAGCTATACAATAATATATAAAACCACACTTCAAGCTGCATATTGACATATTGAGTTTTATCAAACTCGTAGTTCAGTCAAATAAAACTACCAAATTCTTTAGAGTTCACCCAGCCTAAAGGGCAATGTAGCAACAACTTCAGAAAACAGGACAGATGCCGTTTGGTGGATGAAAATAGATTCATCCCAAACCATAATACCAAAGTAGACAATATAAGCACTGCAAAGACATCGACAGCAAATGTGTGTCTCGTAATCTTAAAAAGGATTTTACACTTCATCCCTCCAGATTCCAAATATAAATAGCTCCCGAATTAGTAAACTGGAATTTTTATGATTCTGACCTTCAAAAAGTCCATTTCCCTTGCTGAAACAGCTAGATCTATATGCTCCAGAGTTTGGTGTAATGCTGACCATGACATATATCAAGCTCCTTATTAATTCAGATATGGCACTTTCTTCACAACTTTCATTTCAGGCTCTGTTCTCTAACCTTTGTTATTACACAACTTCACTACAAGTTTCTGTGGAGTTGAAATCGACCACTTGAATCCCAAGGAAAAAGTGGATCTGTCCAAAACTAATCATTTCAAAAATAGACAATTGTCATTTTTATGTTAAACTTGTTCAGTGTAGACAAGTTTCAACTTAATGACAGTTTTTTAGCCGTTATATTATTTGTTAACATGATTAATGTTTTTGCTGTTTCCTCTAATTATTGTCAATTTCAAACTTTGACTAATTTGCATAATGAAACTCTGAAAAATTCAGTAGCATTAACTAGATTTGAAACGAAAAAAAAATAGCTTCATCTGCATAGAGTGTTAAAATTTAAAAAAATAAATCTCATCAATATTGTTGATGTAGATACACGGATTCATGTCCAAACTGCCATAAAAGAAAATCTCATCAACAATGTTGATGTAGATACACGGATTTTGTCCAAACTGCAAAACCTTAATAAATTCATACCTTCATCATAACCAAGATAACTCTCAACGGTGTGTCTACATTTTTACTTTAGAGTAAGTTACTGATGAAGTAGGCTTAATCATTGGAGGCAATTTTTTGAGCCAGTTCTGCATTACCTCCCCATATTGGTGGTCAATACTAGAGCCACTGATAGGAGTACTAAAATTCAAAAGGCTTATTAAGTCATTCCTTTTTGAAGAGACAAGTTGATCAGAACCAAAAGAATCCTCCCTTCTAAGTTAAAGAAATTTTAAGTTGGATTTAAATATGGGAGATTTGCAATACTGGAACAGAGGTCTTTAATGCAACACAAATAGAAAACTTCTTAGATGCATGAGTCATCCAAAATGTAGATTTAAGTCCTCTAGCCTTTTCATCTGTATCCTGTAATCTCTGTTTATGAGAGGCTCTTGTAACCTTCAGGACTGCCCACTCTTGTCATACTTCACATCCCTACTCACCACTGTCTTCCACTGAGCTGGAATGTAGATCTACCACACTTTGCAAGTTTCAATATATCCAACAAAGATCCCATTGACACTTGAGGGCTCAAATTTAGAATGTTTCTCATCAAGAACATGAATATAAACTGAACTACTGTATACACAGAAATGAGATACCTATAGCTTCTCCCTGTATACACAGAAATGGGATACCTATAGCTTCTCACCAGTAAAGCATCCTCTCATGTTTTGTCCTTGAGGATCCTCTCTGGACATCAACTCAAGCCAAGTTCATGTCCATTGTCGTGAATCATGGCTCCTGTAATCTTTGTTTATGGGAGGCTCTTGTAATCTTCAGGACTGCCAACTCTTGTCAAACTTCACATCCCTGCTCACCAGTGTCTTCCACTGATATACACAAAAATGGGATACCTATAGCTTCTCACTGTATACACAGAAATGGGATACCTATAGCTTCCCACCAGTAAAGCATCCTCTAATGTTTTGTCCTTGAGGATCCTCTGTGGACATCAACTCAAGATGTAGACAACATTATTACATGTTTCTACCTAAATACATTAGACAAGTTCATCTCCATTGTCGTGAATCATGGCCTTTGCTGTCTCAATGATAGATATGTTGGTGTGTTCAGCAACCCCATTCTGTATTGGGTTCTACGGGATTGTAAACTCCTTATTGTAGTCTGCTTTATTAGCCTCGTTGATGCATTAATAGACTTTGTTTTATTTATTATTATTATTGCATTTAATTAGAAATCTAAGTGTTCATTATGAACAAATCTATTAGATAACGATTACAAAAATGCTAACTTATGCTTTGCATACAATTTATTTAATGCATTAATATCTCTTCCAATGCATTTAAATAAATTGCAGGTATTACCATTGCAAATAAAAAATTTGCACTTTACTACCGTGATGGAGTCGATTTTGACTAAGAATGCCATCCCCAAAATGCTAAATGGTTCGACTGAGATGCAACCCCTACTGCAAGTAGTCAATATCGGATCTGTCTATTCGTCAAAAACCAACGCTCCCCACTACCACATCACTCTCTCTGATGGCACATATCAACACAGGACTTTACTACCATTTGCTTATGGCGCACAAGTTGCATCTGAAGAGATTCAAATCGGTTCAATCATTTCACTTACAAAATCAACTTGCACAGTGTCCCAAAACTCTACGTAAGACTAGACTTTGTTTTACACTTTCCCCTTTAGTTTTTTGGATTATTACTAAATAAAAATGAGTTAAACATTCATTTTAATTTTAAATTATTTCTTCATCCATTTCAGATCCATTCGAATCCTAGAACTTGAGGTTCTCTACCGTTGCAGCCCTTTGGTTAAGGAATTGTCATCGCTATTGCATGCACAGGCAAGCGAATCTCATTCAAGTTCTTCATCAGCACACAATATTCTTCCAAATACTTTGACTCCAACAAGCACATCTACAACATCGCTTGTACCATTTACATCACTCCATCCGTACCAAAAGTATTGGTCGATTCAAGGTAGAGTATTATCAAAAACACCCTTGAAGAATTACAACACTGCACGTGGGTCAGGAAAAGTTTTCGGGTTTGACCTCATTGGTAGTGACAAAGATGAAATCCATCTTTCTGCATTTGCTGATCTTGCTGAATCTCTATACAATCTGATTGAAGTTGGGCATCTATATATTGTCTCCAATGGAACAATAAAGCAAACAAACCCAAACTACAACCATTTAAACAACAAATGGGAGATTTACTTGATTGCTACATCAACTGTGACACCATGTTTAGAAGATGACCCAAGATTTCCTTACCAAAGCTTTCATTTCAAGACTATTGCTGAAGTGAAATCCACAAACCCAAATACACTTGTCGATGTCCTTGGTGTCGTTACCTCCACCTCCCCTGCTTCTACAATAAGAAGAAGAGATGGAACTGAAATATTAAGAAAAACAATAACATTGAAGGACAAGTCAGGTTTCAGCATTGATTTAACAGTATGGGGAGATCAATGCCTGCCTATAGGAAAGGACCTTGCTGGACTCGGCTCTTCTGACAACCCACCAATCCTATGTGTGAAAGGCGGCCGGATAACTGAATTTAATGGAATCACTATTGGGACAATTTCCACTACCACTCTTCTTATAAATCCAGATATTGAAGAAACTAAACAACTCCAAACTTGGTTCCGTGATACAGGCTACAACTCTTCGTCTCCTTCATTGAGCAGAAATTATACTCTGTCTTCCAAACGAGCTTTACCACAGAAGACCATTCAGGAAATATCTAGCATGGAAATCTTGGAGAAAGCAGTATGGGTTTCGGTTCGTGCCACAATAACTTGTCTACGCATGGACGATTTCTATTTCCTTGCTTGTCCATTGGATTACAATGGGAAACAATGCATGAAAAAAGTAAGCCACCATTCTAACAATCTCTGGCATTGTACAAAGTGCAACGGTGAATTTCCAGAATGCGACTACCGTTACAGAATGAAAATTGAATTGCATGACCACACTGGCCAGCTTCAAAATGTCATTGTTTTCAATGATGCGGGAAATGAGCTTATGGGCATCACAGCTAAAGACTTGTTCCTTCTTTCCATCGAACCAGCTGATCTTCAAAAAATATGTAGTCGTATATCAGGGCATCACTACTCTCTATCACTTTCCATTAAAAAAGAGTACTACAATGGTGTTGAGCATCTCCAACCTATTTTGCTAAGTTCAGAAGAAATTCAATATGATGCTGCATGCACGGAAATTCTAAAAGACATTGCCGCACTTACCATCTCACAGCATTCTGTTGCTCGTCGCCTTTGACCTCGGTTCTTATATGTAGACCTCTTTTATTCCTGTATATAGAAAATAACATCCCTGTATAGTTCCTTTCTCCCTACCATTGTAATATACAACCATGTTGTTGTAATGCACAGTTACTTTTATAGTAACATTTTCTAAATGCCTACAAGTATGTATATTTACCACTTCACATTTCAATAATATAAATTCCATGTATAGTTCCTTTCTCCCTTCCATTGTAATGCACAGTTTCTTTTATAGTAACATTTTTTTAATGACTACAAGTATGTATATTTACCATTTCACATTTGAAGAATAAAAATACTTCTACTTTGCACTACAAAAAAAGGTTCATACCAACATCTATTTGAAAGTGATTTAAAACTCTTACTATCAGTTATTAATAGTTATCTAGAAATTTCAACTTTCAACACAATGCCATACATTTCATATGCATTCATACCTCAATTTGTAATTTGTAAATCTTGCACCTCATCCCTAACATAGAATTATTTGTACTTTGCTAGATATGTCATCAAACAATGAAGATGCAGAAAAAAATGCACGCCGTCGACTTCTTTATGCTCAAAACAAAGAAGCAATCAATGCACGACGACGACTTCTTTATAAAAAAAGAAAAGAGACTCCCTCTGCCCAAAACCTATATAACCCCCCCCTGAATGAAGAACACCGTCGATTTAGGCAAAAAATAGATAGCCTCTCTCCATTGCATGTTTGCACACTATGCAAAGAATCATATCCAGGCATGAAGACAAAATACTCGCATGGTACCCTCTCTTGCTCCCGATGTGCAACATCAAAATATTCAAACCGTTTCTCTCATGCCAACAACATGGATCCTGGCGAACAACCATATGTCCTTCAAAATTTAACACAAATTGAAGAAATGCTAATCGCACGTGTAAATCCGATTCTACAAGTAACACATGCTCGTGGTGGTCAATACAAATATAGCGGCCATACAATTAGCTTCCCTCAAGACATTACTACCATTGCGAAATATCTACCTCGCCTTGTTTCTGAATTAGACATCCTCATTGTTAGAAGACAAAACCCTTCTCAATCATCTTATGAATTCATTGTTTCCAAATCACGTGTTCTAGCTGCACTAGAATACAAACTCGCTCATGATCCCTACTACAAAGATGTTGAACTCAACTCATCTGCAATTTCCGCTCTACCGGATCAACCTACTGATATTTCTAATCTTCTACATAACGTAACCACGTCTTCATATATACCCCAGGAAAACATAGTTGATTCTACTGATAATCTTCATGCCATTCTACCTTCATTAGATATCCAACCTTCTTCATTTGTTCCAATTCTTCCAAACTCCTGTAATGAACTTGACCACATTCATGCTTACTTGCACTCCACAAATTCTAAATCAACAAATTCAATTGATTGGCCTACAATATTTGTATCGCCTATCAATGAATACACTACTGAGGGCCTCTTCTCTATGGCATTTCCCACACTTTTCCCAACAGGCATTGCCATGATTGCACAACCAAGAATTACAAAAGTTGAGCTGCATGAATATGCCTGTCACCTGTTACGCTACCACGATAATCGCTTCGGCCAACATCCAAGATTCCGTTACTACATATATAACATGTTGATGCGCCACCGTAGCCAATCAAATGCCAATGTTTTTATAAAAAAAAACATTGAAAACAATTTTCCAACAACTGTATCAGATTTGCAGCAATGTCTTCACAACTTTCCAAATTCAAAAATTCCAGAAATGGTCATGCACTTTGGTTCATCCCTACGAGGTACACGCTCTTTTTGGAACAAGCGTCGTAATGAGCTAACTGACATGATCACACAGCTTGGGAGCCCAACTTTTTTCTTCACTCTAAGTGCTGCTGATACGAAATGGCCTGACCTGCACAATATTATGCCTGCCGAGGTGCCCTCCAATACAGATGCTCATTACAGGTGGAGAATTCAAAATATAATTACCAATCCCCATTTAACATCCCAATACATGCATTGTAGATTTACAATTTTCCTTGAGGAAGTCTTACAAAAAGGTCTCCATGCAATCGACTATTGGTGCAGGTGATTTTCATTACCATTACTTTTAAAACAAAATATTACACTTCATTAGAATTAAAAAATAATATTTTCGCAATTGCATACAGATACGAATGGCAACATCGAGGATCTGCACACATACATGGATTCCTTTGGTTGAAAGATGCACCCAATATGGATTCCCTCGATTGGAACAATGAGATAGAAGTTCTCAATGCTCAAAAATATTTTGACCATTATGTAACTGCTTGGAACCCACGACAACTCCAACATTGCGCAGCTTCACTCCACCAATCAGCAGAGCAGGACCCATGTCTTCTCGATACACGATCAATATTTGCATCACCACAGACAGATGACTATGAAGAGCTTGTCAATTGTGTCCAGCGCCATACAAAGTGCCATGTATCTTCCTGTCTTCGCAAAAAAAACAAAGTTCTCACATGTCGCTACGGAGTACCATGGGAGTTAAATCCCACATCTTCACTACTGCTGGACAACAAAGGTCATAAAATCTACAAGCCTGCACGTAATGATGATAGATTGAACATTCATAATGCTGATCTACTTTCCATCTGGAGAGAAAATGTTGATTGTCAACCAGTGCTTTCACGCCATGCCGTGTTAGCTTATATATCTAAATATGCAGCCAAAGCAGAAAGACAGTCAGAAAGCTATAGCCAAATGTTATTTCGCCTCTTGAACAACGTCGCTCCAGAAGCACCTACTACCACTGTTGTTCGGAAACTCCTTACAGAAAGCATAGCAGAAAGGGATATTGGAGCGCAGGAAATATGCCATATGTTGCAAAAATTACCTCTAACACTCTGTAGTCGTACATTTGTATCTCTAAATGTTAATAGAACTGTATTCAGACGTGTTCTAGATGGTTCTGAAAATCCACCCTCAACACCACCATTTATTATTGCATACATGAATAGGCCTTCTTCATTAGATCAATTGCCCCTCATAGAAGCTGCACGCTCTTGGTCATTTTCTCCTCGTCATCAAAAAAACCAATGGAAACAGATTTCTCCTCCAATAGTTCTCCATATCTTGCCACGATACACCACAATCCCTTCCCCTAATGATCCAAACTACACCAACTTCTGCTGGGCTGAATTAATGTTGTATTTCCCCTTCCGTACACTCCCCAATGACATTGGATGTAGCAATGATGACATCATTGCACATTGGGAACAAAAGAAAGGAACATATACAGCATGGCATGTTCATCGTGAAAATGAAAACCCACAATCTCCACAATCAGAAGATGAATCTACTCCTGTATCTTCCCCTCCTGACATCCCCCTTGACCCTGTTCAGATGAATGAATGGGAAATGATCTCTCACCTTCACCCAAGTGATAACATCGAAATTGATGCACTTGAAATCATTGGCAATCGTGACTTTGACCTTAACCATCTTTGGTCTCATACTTCCCTACCTCTCCACTTACAAGAAACTGCCATCAATTTCATTGAATATAATCGCTCATCTATTCAAAATCAACACATTACCTCTTCAAACCTACCCGTAAATCAAATATTATCTCCTACCCAACAAAAAGCTTTCACACATATTACTTCTCATTTCAAAAATCCTCTTCCAAAGCCCCCAACTAGAACCATTGTACAAGGGACAGCCGGAACGGGCAAATCTGCTCTAATAAAATCTCTACAACGTGCATTCATCGAACTCTCCTCACCAAATATAAGCCCATTGTTGGTACTTTCACCTACCGGTGTTGCAGCTTTCAACATAGATGCACTTACAATTCATTCTGCCCTTCACATCCCTATCCAAACAATGCATCCTCTTGAAGGACAACCACTCCTCCATTTCCAAGAACAACTCCGCCATATTCAGTACATACTCATTGATGAAATGAGTTTTATCGGGCCAAAAATGCTTTCCCGTATTGATGATCGCTTACGAGAGGCCTTTCCCCTCCATCGAAATACACCATTTGGTAATCGATCCATTATCCTTGTTGGGGATTTAGGCCAGCTACCACCTGTAAAAGACATTCCTCTATATGCTGGCACATCACGTGGTACTGCACTTTGGCGCAGCTTTGATACATTCATTACACTCACAACTATTTTTCGCCAACAAGGTGTTGATCCTTCCCAGATTGCCTTCCGCAAGATTCTCACAAATATCAGGGATGGGAACTCTACAATAGATGATTGGAAGCTACTAACGTCAAGAAGAGATTCCTCTATTACGCATGAAGATAAAAAAATATTTGAGGACTCCATGCATTTATATGCAACAAACAATTCAGTTGCCTTGCATAACAAATCAATGTTGAACAAATTACACAAGCCAGTGGCTGTGTGCTCAGCAGAAAAACATGTGGACCACACATTCACTACATCTGAAGAAGAACAACTGGACAAAACGCTTCTGTTATGCACTGGACAAAAAGTTATGCTAACCTGCAATTTATGGGTACATGCAGGGCTTGTAAATGGCGCACTTGGCACCGTCATTTCAATATGCTATGCACCTGACTCAAAGCCTCCAGAATTGCCATCTTTTGTGGTCGTTGATTTCAAACAATACAGAGGAACAACATGGGACATTGCACACCCCACACATGTGCCCATTTCTCCTATCAGAAGGGGTACACGCCGACAAATACCACTTAGAATGGCATGGGCTTTAACAATACACAAGTCACAAGGAATGACGTTAGATCAAGCAACAGTTGACATTGGCCCCAAAGAACGCCAAGGTTTAACATTCACTGCCATTTCAAGAGTTAGATCTCTAACAGACCTCCGAATCCATCCAGCATTCCCATTCTCGCGCATTTCACGCATAAAAGAAAATCCATATCTACAACGCAGGAAGCAAGAAGAATCGTTGCTCACATCAAAATCTATATAGACTAATACAATCTATCCAACAATACACTCTTCATTGCATCTTCACCAAGAGGTAAACAAACCCTCACCTTATCCAAATTGAATATAGAATTACTTATTTTTACATTTATTCTACTACTCATTATGTTCCTCATGTTTCAAAGAATTTTATGATTGCTTTAGTTATTTTTTAACTCTATAATTAGTTTACTTTTACCATCTATAAACACTAACAATAACTTTTTACCTTCTTTCATGCTAAACAGATATGGATGCAAGGGATTTAAACATGCTCTATGAATGCTACCACGAGATTCACCAGCATGAACAAACTCTATATGATATACAACTCAGATTCCTTTCACCCCGTTCCCTGCCTCTATACCGCTTGCATGGAACTATTGAACTATTACAAAAGATTCGAAGATTTCTAAGAAAAACAATCCACATAAATGAAAGAGATAGACAACGGAGAATGCGAGCTGAATGGCAAGAACTCCTTTCTGAACGTGGAGTCACTATAGACACGAACTGGTGCTGCCGATGCCGTGCATCATCATGTATTTATGATTAGATATTTTCTTTCAACAAACTTCTGCTGTACAAATGTATATATCTCTTCACCTTTAGCTTTGTATATCTAAGTGAATATATATTGTATTCTATTTTCCCTTCCTTCTATTGGCTTTCAGTCTATGTTGTTCCCTTTGACCCGTTGTATAGGAGTTGTCCAAGTATTTCTGTTTCCTTGGTTGAGTTCAGCTTTCATTTTATCAAATAAAAAACTGCAAATAAGTGCACTGATGACATCATCTATGCTGGACAAAAAGTTATAATTCCTTGAGAGGGATATAGCCTCAAGTCCCCACATTGTTTAGATATAAGAGATTGTCCAGTTTGAGTTCTGGATTGTTTATGGTAGGTTGTCTATAACAAATTTCAGAATTCAATAAGCCAGTTGGAAATGTATTTGTTTTGTTTATACACATTTCTAAGGGATATGTATGACAGTTGTTGAAAAATTGCATTTTCCATATTCTACCCATGGTAAAAGATGGACTAATATTTTTTATTCTGTTTAGATGATTTTTGGAATATTAACTGAAACTACATCCAAGGATGTTTTCTAACAGTTTATCTTCAAGTTCAAAGTGTACTTCTTTTAAGCTCTCTCTTCCAGCTTGCCAGAAATTATTGAGCTCCTTCCTATAACTCAATAAGTTCATGTTTAAATGACAACGTTTGCAAGATGTGGGTACTAGCATGGTGAGCTACCAGCCTACCACAGGATCTGAAGTTGAAACATCTTCATTACCATCCATTTTAAGGACTTTATCATAGAAATCTTCCAAAATTCATCACATCACTTGTTTGAATTTGATATGATTACTCTGTTCAAATTGGAATTTAATAATATTATTATTTATAGAATCCAGAGAAGAAAACATGTTCTTTTGAATTTAGGATGCTTCCCACTTTTCATCTCTCCAAACTTATGCTCACTATCTTTTCTTGTTTCCATGTGCATCTATTCTGGGATATCATTATTTATCCCATTCAGTTTGCAACTTTTTCTTGGAGAGGTATGGAACAATGAAAATGAATTATTTGTATTGACTCTAACCAGTTATGATGCCCCTATCCTCATCAACGCAGAGCATAATTATTGAATAGTGTGCTCCCTTACTGCCAGGAAATGTCCAGAACAATTTCACTTCTCCTCCAACTTACACACGGTTTGTTGATGCAGGAACAAATTTGGATCCAAGAACCATTGGCAATCTGGTATCTAACCTGAGAATTCTGACGCTGAAAATAGGCCCAAAACTACTACCTTCATCTTGTCATAACTGAGTCGTATAGACATAAGAAAACAGGCTACCCTGCTGTAATTTCAGGGGCTTTATATGTTGATTAAACTCATCCCATCAAAATACTCAATAAAACAATTCTAAGAGGATTGGCAATCTGGTATCTAACCTGAGAATTCTGACGGTGAAAATAGGCCCAAAACTACTACCTTCATCTTGTCATAACTGAGTCATATAGACATAAGAAAACAAGCTACCCTGCTGTAATTTCAGGGGCTTTTCTTGCCTTTCCACAGGTTTCTGTTCTGGCATGCCTTCCACTAGCTAAGTAGAGATTCTGCAAAATTTAGGTTTATAACTCCTTTTCAAGTTCTTTAAGTTCCTTTCTGAGCGCTAGGCTTATCCTCCATTCTTCAATCAGCTTCCTCCTTATCTTGTTGTACTACAGAATTTTATTTGAACAAGTGGTTACAGAGATTCTGAATGTGTGCCATGAATTGAGGGCTGGGCTTATCCTACATAAATACATAGCATTTACGTAGTCACAGAGATGCTTTTCTTGCCTTTCCAAAAGTTTCTCTGTTGGCAAGCTTTCAACCAGCTTCCTCCTTATCTTGTTGTACTACAGGATTTTATTTGAACAAGTGGTTAAAGAGAATCTGGAGATGTGCCATGAATTGCTCTCGTTGCAGAAGCCACGCAACTCTTGCCTTTTCCCAATTTCTTTCCCTAATGTTCTGTTGCAAGTTTGGAAACATGATTAATACATTATACTTGTCTGTAGATATCAAATATAAATTTGAAAAATATACATAAAATTGATACATTATACATGTCTGCAGCTAAGTTATATTGTAATTATTTTATAGTTAAAATGGTTTGACTTTGATGTGAAAATTTAAAAGTTCATTAAAATTTTGAAAATTTTAAGAGGAAACTCCATTCAATTAAGGAGACCAGGTACAGATTTGGAATGCTCTCCCTTATTTTAATTTAACAATTGGAGGACTTAGTACAACTGTTTTATATACATGGGCTAAATAATTCATTTGTTTATCAGCACTGTGGCAGATCATAAGGAGGAGGTTCAAGAGTTTCAAATGTTCCAATTCCATTTTCCACCAAGAAATTCATTGACAAACCACAAGACAAATGAGATTATAGATGACAATGCATGAACCAGATTCCTGAAATTGAAAAAATATGTCAAGCATTACTAGATCCAAACTTATCTATGGGAATTAAGTGTTTGTTATCTATAAATTTATGATTCAACTGAAATAAATTGAAATAGTTTTATTTACTGGGATTGCCAGCTTTGAATCTGATGGTATCCTATCCACCTACTGGCATATAGCTACAATATTGCACTCTAGAGGATTTTAAAGGTTAAACTTACCATTCTCCACCAAGAAATCCATTAACAAACCCCGAGACAAATGAGAATCTAGATGGCAGTGCATGAACCAGATTCCTGAAATTGGAAAAATAAGTCAAGTGTTAATAGATTTCAAATTCTCAGCTTTCAAGGGAAATTCTTCAAAGTAATGGATGTAGTAAATCTTCCAAATTATGGAAACCATCGAGACCCGTTTTTTAGATTTCACAAGTCAGCTTGCAAGTTCTCTCTGAGAAGAAAATTAAGAAGATTTGAATCTCCGGTTAAAACTGATACAAATAGTACAGAAAAGAGTGGTTAATACTAACTTGTATCGAGAGAAGTAAAATGCTTTTACAAAGAGATATGGAAAAGATATCTTTTAATCATGAAAAATTAAAATAACAAATATTCTATGCACTTATGTGGTATGTTTTTTGCCCAATAGTTGTTTTGACGTCTGATTTATGCTGGGAAGGTTTTCTCTGGTCTGACTGGTGTCCATTAGTTCTTCTAAGGTCAGACTTGTGGCCAATAGTTATCATAGTGGTATGAGCTGTATACATTGTTATAGATGTTTAAACTATGATTTAGTGTCATTGATATAGATGTGAAGAGCCAGGTTTTACTGCAGGCATTGCACAGGTTTAGATGTCATGATCATAATTGATCATTCCTTTGCTCTCGTTGACTCCTGGTATTATTCTGGAGAGGCTGAGGGATGCAAAGACATAGGGGACCTAGGGTGTGGACAAAATCATTGTAACGCAAGATGAACTTTCTGCTTAACTGGCTGCTTTATTAAACTGGGGAAAATTTGTTAATCTGGGTTGTCCTTTACCTTTTTGAATGGTACATTTGTTGATTTGTACTTAGAATATTCTATTAATCACTTTTCAGTGATTTATGGGGTGGGAGTGCTATACACAATCTTCGTTGTGGGATCTTTTGCCATGTATTTGTCCGGATTTCAAATTTCAAGTTCCTTTTCTATGAGAACGGTGTTCCGTGTAGTATGCATGTCTATCTAATTTCTTAGTTTATTTCTTCCATCATTGGTTTTCCAAAAGTTAATGGTTTGCACGCAGACAACCCTTTTCAGCTAATTTTGTGATCGATAAATTTTCAGAATTCTATATCTTATTGGATATTGGCTTTTTACATTTTCTCTTATTTATTGTACCATACAATAATTTATGCACCGAGATAACAATTTCTGGTAAACTATCTAATTTCTTAGTTTTCCAAAAGTTAATGGTTTGCACGCAGACAACCCTTTTCAGCTAATTTTGTGATCGATAAATTTTCAGAATTCTATATCTTATTGGATATTGGCTTTTTACATTTTCTCTTATTTATTGTACCATACAATAATTTATGCACCAAGATAACAATTTCTGGTAAACTATGCAATCACACGACTGAAAATTGCACACCATTTTGCACATCCTATTGTCAATATGATTCTGGGATACAAAGTGGTGAGCCCAAGTCCTAACAAGGTGCATTCAACAACCTAAGTATAAAACAGATCTGAAATGCTCCATTTTTAGAGCTGGGATGACATGTAACATCTCTCCACATATGTCATCATGCATCAGCAACCAGTCTTATGATGGATCTTATGATGGGATAAAGTTCTGTTTATCTTCAGCTAATGAGACAAGGCACTAAAATGAAATGGACAGTGTTGTTTGTTTTATTTTTAGTAAATTCTGTTTTCTGACTTTCTCTTTAGATAAGGTGCAGATTCTGAGGTGGCAATGCTCCACCTTATCTAGCAGATAAGATAACGAAACAGGAACTGACTTCACTGTTACATTGACAAAATAATAATTAACAAATGATACTCCTATCGGCCTCTCCTTGCACCTCTTGGGGCAACTGCTAGTTTATTTAATTATGTAATTAGAATAAAAAGTTAGAGTTAATTTTGTAGATGGATTAATTTCATGTTTTGAAGAAAAATATTTATTTTTTATTTTTTTGAATTAGTTTAAATTCTAAATTCTGCTGGACAAGACATAGAGACGGACATAACAAGAATTATATCTTGAATTAGTCGAACTCGCTATCTCCTTCTGTCAGCGACCTCGGAAAACCACCAAGGTAACAAGGACCCACCGCCACCACTCTTGAATTCGTCGAACCACCACCCTCCTCGACGACCAAGAACAACTAGAAAGGGTAGCGCGATAATCAAGCCAAGACTGCACTCTATTTGGCAGTGTGTTTACCAAAACTAGGTGGTAGTCAATTTTTCCCAAATTTATTATTATATTTTAATTGGCACCACTCTTTGCAAAACCGAATTTAAATTCTCTATTTACTATTTTTATATTTTGGAAATATTTTAAAAATATCTATAATCCTATAGAGTGACATCGGAGTCAAGCATTTTTATATTTTGGAAACATTCTAAAAATATCTATAATCCTATAGAAGTGACATTGGAGTCAAGCAAGGTTGCTTTTTATTTTCTACCTTTTTTGGTTTATATATTGACAAATTGGAAAAGTGGCTAAATTTGCAAGGTGGAAAGGGTGTTCGATTGGGGGAGTTTGTGATCAAGCTTCTTCTATATGTCGATGATCTTGTGCTGGTTGCTAAATCAGCCCATGGATTGCAGATGCACCTATATGCCCTTGAGCACTTTTGTAAAGCAGTGGGGATGCAAGTCAATACCAGTGAGACCAAGATAATGATTTTCTCTAATAAAAGGAAGCAAAGCCAGCATACGTTCTTCTTTGAAGGCAACATTCTTGAAGAAGTAAATGAATAGAAGTACCTTGGAATCGATTTCAACAACAAGCTTAATTGAGAGGATTGCAGAAAGAAAAGAATTTTAGGAGGGTGGAAAGCATTATATGCACTTCAAAATAGATGTAGAGAGGCAGAATTATGGGATTGGAACACGATCAAAGTACTTTTTGGACTCTTAGTTTGTCCAGTGATATTATATGGGTGTGAATTATGGGCTAGCAGTGTCTCTGTTTCAAAATGGAAACAAATTGAAAAAATTCAAAAACGCTTGATCATAAGCAAGTTCAAAATAAAAAGTTCGGTTCCCTATGAGATAATGTTGAGTGAAACAAGAGCAGCTCCCATCGAAGCAATTGCCATGGTGCGTCGTATAAGGTACCTAAAGATAATGGAGCAAATGGGAGGAGGTAGATGGACGAAAGTTATCTTCAGTGAAGGTATGAGTGAAAGAAAGAAATCATGGATGAGACAAAACAACAAATGGATGCAAAAATGGAATATTTACTTGAATGCATGTCCCACAAATAACAAGGAGTTAAAGAATTTTGTGTTGGAGAAGTTCCGTAAGGGTATATGGGGAAAAAAGTTGGGTAGAAAGAATAAGTATTATGTTCAAGAATTCAACCCCACTTGTGATCTCCAACAAAAAGAATACATTGGAGCTAGCATTTCGTGGAGGGCAAAGGTTCTTATTGCTCAATTAAGAACTAACTCACATCAACTTCGGCGTGAAACGGGACAATGGAAGAGACCTAAAGAAGCTTGGTAAGAAAGGGTATGTACTTTTTGCACTTCTGGGGCAGTGGAATCATAAAAAACATTTCATTTTGGAATGTGACGCTTTTAGAGACATCAGGGATAGTTACCGCAATATGTTAGAAACAATTCTGTGGCATTGTTTTTTCAGTGTTGAAACTATTAGAAGGTTGGGTCAGCTCAAGTAAGAAAATGATTGAATTACAGAAAGCCAAAAACAAGGAAGTTGGTGGTCCCATTAACTATTTTTAATCTCGTGGACATTAAAATATCATTCATTCATATAACCATTCTTTGTAGAATCAGACTAAAACTCTCCATTTAATGTCTTACAATCTTTAGATATTATAAAATTATATATAAATTGATTTGGGAGATTATAACTTTTTTATTATTGTTGAATTTACATTTTTATTATAAAGTAGATTTAATATTTTCAAAAATCCATGTTGCCTTTAGGTTATCCAGTTTTCTCAGTAGATTGAAAGTAACTTCGGTTCCTTCCAATTTCTTCCTATTTTTTATATCTCCCTTTGCAATTGTGTTTTTTTTAAGCTTGTTTCAAATACCTAATAATTTTTGTCACGTAGAGTCTTGGAAATATTAGAAATTTCAAGCAGTGTTGTATACCTAAATATGTTTGGTATGTTGTTCAGCATAGGCATTGGAAGATTATGGTCAATATTAAATTTGTCAATTAAGGACAACGATTAGAAAATTAACCTAAAGACTTTCTACGTTGTTATTCTCTTACCCATTGAATTAATTAAATTCTTATAGATTCCAAAATAGCTCTGCCACAATCTTAATTTTAAAAAGGTAATGTAAGACGGGTTGTTATTGTATAAATGTAATATGATTGTTATTACATATTGTAAGAAGAAATACCAATTTGTTTCTTTATCTTTTTATAATAGTTTTAAATAAAATTAAAATTATATAAGACGCGATGTAAGAGTTGTATTTTTATAAGAGAAAGAGAGAAATAATAAGTTTTTGTAATTTTTATTTATTTAATGTAATTGGTAATGAAACTTTTTGTGTTTTTTTTTTTTTTAATTTTTGTTTAGGACGGTTAAATATTTAATTTGTTTTGGTTTTTTTTGGTTTATGAATCACTTTTATGGTATGGAAGGAATATATTAAATATTTTGAAAAGTAAGGTATATTATAAAATTATATTATTTTTAGTATTAATTTAATTAATTTAAATAATATAATAAGTGATGGTTAGTTTTTTTTTCTAAGTAAGCTTAATTCTATTACTGTAACATATGGTACATGGAGTTCAAGGCGTCAAGGCGCCAGACAGTCAGCAAAATATTAAAGATAGGGCCGCCCGTAAGTGGAAATTAGCCGAGAAATGTTTGAAGGCTGCCTCGCAAGAGGAAACCAGCCGTGACTTAACAAAACATAACCAAAAACCTGAGCCGCCCATTTGGGGAAACCGACCCATACATAGGTTTAGGACAACTTTGACATGAAAAACCAGTTTGAACAAGCAGAAGCTCATTGAGATTTGAACCAGCAAAATGCTTAACGAACTAGACATGATAAACAGAAAAGCAGGAAGACTAGAGTCCATAGTCACCCGAGGGTGATTCCTCTACAATTCGGCACCAGCCTTCCTCTACGTCATCCGGCACCGATGCATTTTGAGTGGCAGCTTCCCCTGTCCCACGCTCGCCTGCTTGCGTTCCAATGTCCTAGAGTAAGCTCGAGCTGTAGTCACCCGTCCTGCGAGAAGAACCTTTGTCCGCCTGCTGAGAGACCGGCTAAACAGAGGGTGAGGCCTGCGAAGTACCAGGGAGAACAGAGGGTGGGGGGGCAGGAGCAGCCTTGGGAATCTCTTTGAAAGAAACTGTAACCATTGCAATGACCAGGGGGTGGGAAGAGCTGCATTGGTAATGGAAGACGGCAGTTGATGGAATCTGAATTGAGGCAGCAGTGGCAGGTCGAGGTTCAGTCGGTTGGTTATAGGCAAGGGCATCACGATGCGGGGTGGGAGGCAAACGACACGCTCTATGGCGGGGAGGACTGTCATTTTGGCTGCGAGAAGAGGGCGAGGGAGAGGAGGGGGAGCGATGCCGCCTGGAGCCTCCCCTGCGACATCTTAAACGATGCCTCAATCTTGGCATAACACCCCCGGAATCGTGTGAGAAGGCGGAATAGACAGAGGGAACCAGAGGTGGGGGGGTAAAGTAAGGGACGGGGTGCAGAGCACAGAAAGGGCTGTGCGAAAAATGGAAGCCGGGGATAAAACTTATACAGCAGGCCAGAGGGCAGCGCCTTCCAACTGTAGTGCGAAGGCTGTGCACTTCAGCTTCCGGCGAGCAGTTTGAACCCACTGGAAAAAGCTGCATAGACATGGGGACCTGCAAACGACCACAATTCCAGACCAAAACACCAGAGCGTTCGACTGAGGAATGGGATGAAGGATCGAGAGGATTCATATTTAAATTCATGGTTTCTCGTCCTCCCCACCGGCATAAATGCCGCGTAGGGTGACGGCTCATCATATTAATTGTTCTGAGAGTGAATAAATGCTTTCCGCAAGCAGGCCAGTGGGCTTGCCACGCGCGCCCCTGCCCAATCATCACCTGCATCACGTCACTGCCCACCCGCATCTGGGGAATAAGTGATGGTTAGTTAAGGAACAAGTATATTAATAATTAAATTTATTAATAGTGTAAGAGTTAGCATTATGTTTAATAAAAAATAAAATAAAAAATAATATAGCAATATTGATGTAATTTAATGATTTAGCTTTAATGTGGATGATGGAAGATATAAATGATGAATTTGTCTTGATTGCTTAGGAATACATCGAAAGGTTATTTTATTTTTTTTACACCTTGAGAGGTTTCCAAGTATGTTTTCTCTTGAAAATTTTTACTATATGCATTAATTATTTGTTTCTAGGATAGCTAGTCCACCTTGAGAGGTTTCCAAGTATGTTTGCTCTTGAAAATTTTTACTATATGCACTAATTATTTGTTTCTAGGATAGCTAGTCTCAAGTCATATTCTAAGAATAATTGATGCACCAAAATAATATAAGTACTTAGACTATGGTATTAGGAGTTCCATTAGTTTCATTTCTTATTTTCATGCATTATCATTATTAGGAGAAATATAACTAATAACGAAGAAAAAATTATGATGAAATTATGTATAGTTTTTCATAAAACTATGTGAAAAAGTAGTTACATGATAATTTACGAAGGAATAATATAGTATATCAAGATTTAAAATAAAATTTAAAAGTTGAATGAAATATGGTCGTGGATAGGATTTAAATTCCCGTATTATGTAGAGTTAGATGTAATTTAGATATATATATATATAACCTAGAATAGGGTTTAATTTTGATTAAGGAAAGTAGTTTTCCATAGAAGTGGAAACTAGTAATCAAAATAATTTGATCCATTAAAAACAAATGGTGTTATATATTAATATTTATTTTTATTATACTACCTTTAATATGAGGGGAATGAGTTAGAGGTCTCCATTTTTAGGAAAATTTTAAGAATAAGTATACACTAATTATAACTTAAAATTAAGTGGTGGTTTATATTCTTGATGTTCAGTATAGTTTAAGTTGTGATCATGTCTAATAGCTAAATTTTGATACATTATGGTACTATGTATGAGGTTATGGTTTCAATTATTTTTGTATCAACATGGAAATGTTGAAGTATAATATTATGATAATGTTTCATGATGTGATGGTATATGACAAATGAGACATAATTATGATAGGAGGTTAATATTGTTATATGGATTATGATGTTATGATATGAGGTTACATTGACATGTGCATTCATTTATTATGTGATGTCATGATATGTCTTTGATGTAAATATGTTGATGTCATAACTTATGATGGTATTTCATGATGTGAAGCATGTGGAATTACATATATATTTTATGACATGCAAGAGTATGCAGTTCTTTATTATTCAGAATGTTGTGATTAACAACGATGTTATGTTGTCATGATGACATGCAAGAGTTGGCGTGTGGATTATTTTCTATGATGTTATGACTATAACTAATGCATTGGATGCATCTAAGGATGTGGTGATTGACAGGAAATCCACATATGGGCCGAGAGGGCCGGTTTATTTGATGTTCTCGTGGGAGCCCATACCTACGAGGGAGAATATGTAACACCATATGGGTTGGGGACAAACTCAATCAACACCACATATGCCATTGGTTCCTTTGTCTTGTATAGCTCTTAATGGATAGCTCTTGAAGGGCTGTGGGACCATCTTGAGGAGGCCAAGGGTCTGATATTATAGGCCAAGTGCCTGGTATTGGATTGGGATGCCGAAGTCTATAAGTGGGTGTAAGACTTTGATTCCTAGGGCTGTGCACCTTAGTGACACTACAAGGAAAAGACCCGCTAGTGGAGGTTATAAAGGAGGTTTTTAGTGTTATAAAATTGGCCAAAATTTTCAAAAAAAACGTTTGCTACAACATATGTTTATGGTTACGGAGGTTTTGGCGGAGCTTTTAACAGAAATTCACCGCAACTAAAAAAAATGGGTAGTCGGAGGTTATTACGGACATTTTTTTCATCAGTGCGCTACTCGTGCTTGAACGCATCGGTGTGTACATCTAAAAGGTGGCCCAGGCCGGTCGAAGGAGAACGCACCGGGCCGTCAAGATATAAAACCGCACCAGGCGCAGTGTTGGTGATACAATGCACGAGGCCATTCTAATTGATCTTGGGATTTTTGTGGTGCTCATAGGTTGTATCAATGCACCGGTGCGTATACTTATAGAAACGCACCGGTGCACAGTATCACACAAATGCACCGAGATTTATAATTGGTATTGGTATTTTTGCAGTGCCCATAGGTCGTACAAATGCACCAGTGCGTAGAGACACATAAGCACACCAATGCGTAGTATCACACACACACACCAAGATTTATAATTGGTATCGGTATTTGTGTGGTGCCCAGAGGTCGTACAAATGCATCGGTGCATAATTCCACATAAACGCACCGGTGCGCAGTACCGCACAAATGCACCGATATTTTTAATTGCTTTTGGTATTTGTGCGGTGCCCATTGGTTGTAGAAACGCACCAGTGCGCTTTAGAATACAAACGTACCAGTGTACAGTAACTGACACACACCGATTTTCATTTTGTATTTTTTAGAAACATCGACTTGTGACAGTGTAATTATTGTGATTGTTTTAAATTCATTATTCATCAAAAGTCGACACATCTTATAAAAGTATTCACATTAATTAAATTTTTATTAATGCATTTGAATGTGATGTTTGGATTAATTTGTTATATCATATCATAATTATTGTGATTTTTTAAAATTCATTATTCATCAAAAGTTGATACATATATATCTTATAACAATATTGATATGAATTAAATTTGTATTAGTTCATTTGAGAGCGACAATGGAGAATGCAATAGAATAAATTAAAACATATATATATATATAAGACAGTCTTTGTCATACAAAATGGAATAATTATTGGTATCCCTTTGTCTTTCAATTGGGACACTATGCCCATTACATTAAAAAAATGTCTAATTTCACAAACAAATATTTCAAAAAATACAACATCTTGCTTTGATATCCAAACATAATGATCATCATTCTTCGCTTGAACTGTTGTCACTGCTCGATATACTTCCATGACTTGGGTTATTTGAAGAATGTTTTTTTTCATGACGTTGATTGTTTTCTTCTTTTTCACCTTCCATCTACAAACATAAAAATAAACTGTAATGAGTGTATATACATTGGTGAGAATAATGAAAATTGCATTACTAAATAATATACATCAATGTAAATTGAAAAGAAATGATATACCATAGCAACAATTGACTCATGAACTATACACATTCTTTCAAAAACCAAATTTCATGCCATCTTTCAAGATTTCATCTGTTGGCGCAGTTTCATACTTTGTTTCCTGCAAGATTTATACCCCATAAAAAATCATATATTTAATATAAATTTTTTATATTATTATTATTATTATTTTCTATTAATTGGAGACGGAGCTAAGTAAAACAAGATCGATAGATGCTTAAAAATTCCACTATTAATTTCTAATATGCCAACATACACTCACAACCCATATTTAACCCAATGTCAATCAATTCGTCTGATGGTTCTTCTTTGTATGTTAGCACTTGTTTGAAGACATTCAATGATGATTGTTGTAAAACAACTTAAAAAAAATAAAAAATAAAAATGAAATCTAATTAGGTTGTTGTATGATGAAATAATTACTCACAAACTTAGATATAAACCATTTTCTTCCTTGTCATCTTGTTTTATGTGCTGACTGGGTTCCATTTTCTTTTCTTTTATACAAGAAAATACTTGAAAATTAATATTTAATGCTAATTTTTATTTATTGTATCTAATAATAAAAAAATTCAATGATTACATATTACATTTGAAGCATGTTTTTGTGGATATGGCTCCTCCTACGATGAAATTTTGTCCATTTCTTTGACCATCTCCTTTTACACCTTTTTGGACATTCCTACTGGCATATTTCTTATATCAGCTTGTTCATCTTTAGAGATTTTCATAATGTTCCTAAAAATGTAACACGACAATAAACTATTTAATTTGTATTGATATATGAAAAGTAAATATAACAAAAGTGATATTTATAAATAATTCTAGAAAAAAATTTAAATGGATATTACTTTTTCATTCCTTCATTTTTTTTGTTGTATGTTTTTTCTATTAAAAGTCCGACAAAATCGACATGTCTCATCACCTCATTGGCCTAACTTTCCGTAAACATCGTTACCGATGAAATAGGTAACCGCACCGATACCTACTTTTGGTAGCATAAAAGCACTGAGCTTTGAAAAGTGGTGATGCAGAATCACCCCTTTTTTTTTGTGCACATCTTTAACACTCTAATATTTTTATTTATGAAATATGAATATTTGTTTTAAAATGTTAGTGATTTTCATGCTAATTTTGAAACGTATTGATCCAGCATCAACCTTTTTTTTTTTAAGAGCGGTAATTTTCATGCTAATTTTGAAACATATTGATGCAGCATCAACCTTTTTTTTTTAGAGTGGTGATTTTCATGTTGGTAATAAAACACAAAACTTATATATATATATATATAAACAAAACAAAAAAAACAATAAAAATGTAAAATAAATAAATAAATAAATAAAATTATATCAAAAGAAATGACAAAATTTGAAAAAAAAAAAAAAAAAAACCATTTTTTTCTAAGTTATTAAAAAAAACCATATAATTAAAAAAATAATTAAAATTACAAATTAAAATTTAGATTTAAAAAAATATAAATAAATAAATCTAAAAATTTAAATTAAAAAAATAATAAGAAGAAGAAGAAAAAAATACAAATTTTAAAATTAACAAAAAAAAAAACAAATTAAAAAATAAATAAATAAATAAATCCATAAATTTACTGTTTTTTTAAATGAAATAATTTATAAATTTTAAAAATGAAAAACTGAATAAACTAAAAGATTAAAAAAAAAAAAAATTAAATTAAAATTCAATAAATAAATTTTAAAAAATAATTAATCTATAAAATAAAATAAAAAACAAAACAAAACAAAACAAAACACAAAACAAAACAAAACAAAACAAAAACAAAAACAAACAAACAAAAAATCTAATTTTTTGAATTAAAAAAATAAATAAATAAAAATAAAATAAAATAAAATAAAAAAAGAAAAAAGAATTGCGGTCTCCCTGCCCGCCAAGCGGCCGGCCACCACCGCCACTTGGGCGAGAGGCCGATTGGCGGCGCCACCACGATCAAATTATTATTTTTATTTTTTATTTTTATTTTTAATTCAAAAAAATTTAAAAATATTTTTTTTGAATTTAATATATATATATATATATATTGTTAATCATTTTTATTAAATTTTGTATTTTTTTTTTAATTAAATTTTATGTTTAGTTTTTTCATTTAATTTTTTAAAATTTAATAAATTTTTTACTTTTTATTTTTTTTTATTTGAATTTAATATTTTTTTTAACTTTTTTATTTTTTTATTATTATTTTTCTAACAACATAAAATTTTTGTATTTTTTTATTTCAATTAAAATTGTGTATTTAAAATTAGTTTTTTTTTTTTTAAATTAAACTTAATATTTTCAAATTAATTTGTTTTTTATTTTATTTTTTATTATATATATATATATATATATATATATATTCAATTTTTCATTTTTAATTGATTTTTAAAGTTTTTTTAACCTTTTTTTTAATTAAAATTTAATATTTTTCTTTTTTAAATTTAATTTGTTATTTTAATATTAACTTTTTTTTAAATATATATATATATATATATATATATATATATATATATATATATATATATTATTTTTTATAATTTAAATTTAATTTATTTAAAAATAAATAAATTAATTAATTAATTAATATATTTTTTTTTAATTTAACATTTTTATTGTATTTTATTTTCCATTTTTATTTTTAATTATTTTTTCATTTTTTTACTTTTAATTTAAATAATGTACTTTTTTTAATTTTTTTTTAAGTTTTAAATTTATTAAAATTTAATATATTTCTTTAAATTAAATTTTTTTTTTTAATTTAACAAACATTTTCTTTTTCTTTTTTAAATTTAATTTCTATATTTTATTTTTGATAATTTATTTCTTTTTTTAACTTTTTTTTTAATTTACTATTTTTATTTTGTTTTTATTTTTATTTTTTTATTTCTATATATTTTAAAATTTTAATCTTCAAATTTTTTTTATTTTATTTTTCTTAAATTTTAGGTTGTTTGAATTATTATTATTTTATTTTTATTATTTTTATTTTTTTATTTTTTTAATATTTTTAAATTTTAAGCTTTAAAATGTTTTTATTTTTTAAATTTATTTTTTCTTAAATTTTAGGTTTTTTTAATGTTTGAATTTTAAAAATTAAAAAATGTTATTTCTATTTTTAAAAATGTCAAAAATATGACACATTTTTTTTTTTAATTCCAGCATCAACTGGTTTTGTTTTGAGGGTGTTTTTTCAATCATTTTTTCAAGAAACAATTTTGTTTTTAGCATAATTTTATAAAATATTGAAATTTGACCTTTAAAAAAAACCAAGTGCGTTCTAGAATACATTTTTTTTGTTTTTGGGGTGTTTTTTCATGTTTTTTGAGTCTTTTTGGGCTAGAGTTCCCGTTTTGAAGTCAGGTTACCTATTTCATCGGTAACAATGTTTGTAATTTAGATAAAATTTGGTACTTGGAATCATTGGATTGGTTTTTGTATTGTAAGTGGAAAAACGTCTATACATTCGTTTCACTAGATCCCTCAAACTTTTGTAATAGTTTTTCCCCTTTTGTTAACATCCAGCACCACTCTAGATGAGCTAAGGAGCAATTCATTTTCATTTGCATGTTCTATTTTTTTCTTTTCTTAGAACAACATTCATTTTCTAAGTTGTTGGGCCCTCTAGAACATTAAACAGATGTGAATTAATAGATTGTTTGACACATGTTATCTAATAATTTTAAGTATATTATTAATGAAAATTAAAAAAAGAAACTCATATTGGATCGATAGTAATTTTTCATTCACTTGATTCATCATTTTGCAATTTTTCCATCAAGATTTTACGTTATTCTAGTCCTAGATCGTAAATAATCTTATCTAGCTTCATCATTTTGTGGCTCTGCATAATACACAATAAACAATACATATTAGTTAAACTTACATATAGTTCAAAAATAATATTTTTTGTAAAGAATTTATAAAGAACTTGCATTTTCTGTTTTTCTTGATGTGTTATCAGCATTTTTGTTACTTGATTTTTTATTAGTCATTTCTTTATCAATCTGAAACCTGTACCATATCATTCATTAATATATTTATAAATAAATTGTCAACTTTTCAGGTTAAAAAAAAAAAATCTCAAGGAACCGGTGCGCCATTTATTCTGTACGCACCGACGTCGGTGCGTGGAGGTATTATAAATGCACCGAACAAACTGTATAATAGACCGTACGGTGCTCATTGTCAACAAGGAGCATCGGTGCATTACATGTTAACCACTGCACCGATTAACACAGAGAAAATAATAAAAATCGTCGAGTGTTAGTTTTTATAGCATAAACCAGTGCCATATTTTACATATGGCACACTGATAAAAAAAATAAATTGTTTTTTAATTTTTTATCACAGAACTTTTGCAGTGTGCTTGTACAATACAGCGCACTGGTGTGCTAGGTTACGCCGGGCACACCGATGAAAAAAAATCTGCATTTTTTTAAACCACGCAAGGACCGACATGGATTGGGATCCGACTATGCAAGTTGTCCCGTTGGTCGGATGTCTTAGGCCTATATTTAGTAATATAAACCCTATAAATCTAGAATGAAAAGGCCTAATTCTGAAATCACAGAAAGAGGGAGAAGGGGCAAAAATAAAAAGAATGCAGGGTTTGTTTCTAAAATGGATTTTTTTTTTTTGTGCGAAACAACATGTTAATGGTGTGCCATAATGAAATAGCGCACCGGCGGCATATTTTACATATGGCACACTAAGAAAATAAAATATTTATTTTTTTTATTTTTTTATCACAGTGCTTGCGCGGTGCGCTGGGATACTACAGCGCACCGATGCGCTAGATTACGCTGGGCGCACCGATGAAAAAAAAAATCTGTTGTTTTTTTAAATTCACGCAAAAGATGACATGGATTGGGATCCGACTATGCAAGTCGTCCCATGGGTTGGATGTCTTAGGCCTATATTTAGCAATACAAACCCTATAAATCTAAATTGAAAAGCCCTAATTTTGAAATCACAAAAAGAGGGAGAAGAAAGGGCATAAACAAAAAGAATCTAGGGTTTGTTTCTAAAATGGATTTTTTTTTTTTTTTAGTGGCGAAATAGCACATTCACAATGCGCCATAATAAAATAGCGCATCGGTGCCATATTTTACATATGGCGCACTGATAAAAAAAATATTTTGTTTTTTTTTTATTTTTTATCACAGTACTTTCGTGGTGCACTAGGATAATACAACGCACCAGTGCGCTATGTTACGTCGGGCGCACCGATGAAAAAAAAAACTGTTTTTTTTCATGGAAGGGCCGACACGGATTGGGATCCGACTATGCAAGTCATCTCGTCAATTGGATGTCTTACACTTATATTTAGCAATACAAACCCTATAAATCTAAATTGAAAAACCATAATTCTGAAATCACAGAAAGAGGGAGAAGAAACAGCATAAACAAAAAGAATCTATGGTTTGTTTGTAAAATTGGATTTTGTTTTTTATTTTGTTTCTGAAAACTACATAAAAGTTTTTAAAAAAAAACAACTACTTTGATTTTTTTCTTTTACTGCGTAAAAATAACTGCAGAAAAAGTTTTAAAAAAAAAACAATAAACTTTAATCACGTAATCGTTTGAAATTCTATGCTACAAGTTGTGAATCACCAGAGGTTTGGAATTCTAATTGTCTGAATACTTCTGTTCGAACGTATTTCCCTACTCCACAGTGCTCTCGTGCTCTGTTTGCTCCAGGTATGTCTCCTGCAAATCTCTGGCTGAATTTTTTTTGCAAAAATAGATGAAAAGTGTTAATATTTAAAGAAATGTTTTATGAAATTAGATTTTCAAAAATATTTTGCCGCTCATTTTTCAATTTACCGTTTTTTTTTCACTTAAAGAAAATAGAGTTGCGCTTTTTTTATTTGCGGTTATTCGTCAGCGGTGCGTCACGTAATAGCACCGCACCGATGCATATGTTTATAAAACAGCACCGGTGCGCTAGGTGATGTCGGGCGCACCGATGAAAAAACTTTGTTTTTATTTTTAATTTCACAGAAGGGCCGACATGGATTGGGATCCAACTATGCATGTCGTCTCGTGGGTTGGATGTCTTACGCCTATATTTGGCAATACAAACCCTATAAATCTAAATTGAAAAGCCCTAATTCTGAAATCATAGAAAGATGGAGAAGAAAGGGCAGAAACAAAAAGAATCTAGGGTTTGTTTCTGAAAATGGATTTTTTTATTTTTTTTAATTTCTGAAAATTGCAAAAAAAAAAAAAAAAAAAAAAAAAAAACAAACAAAAAACAAAACAAAACAAAAAAAAACAAAAACAAAAACAAAACAAAAAACAAAACTTTGATTTTTTTTCTTTTATTGTCTAAAAAATTGTAGAAAAAGTTTTAAAAACAATACTTTAATCACGAGATCGTTTGAAATTCTATGCTACAGGGTTTGAATCACCAGAGGTTTGGAATTCTTATTGTCTGAATACTTCTATTCGAACTTATTTCCCTGCTCCACAGTGCTCTCGTGCTCTGTTTGCTCCAGGTATGTCTCCTGCAAATATCTGGCTGGAAATTTTTGCAAAAATAGTGAAATAATGAAAAGTGTTTAGTATTTAAATAAATGTTTTATGAAATTAGATTTTCGAAAATATTTTTCCGCCCATTTTTCAATTTACCGTTTTTTTTTTTATAAAGAAAATAGAGTTGTGTTTTTTTATTTGCAATTATTCGTCATCGGTGCATCACGTAATAGAACAGCACCGGTGCATCTGTTTATAAAACGGAACCGGTGTGTCTGTTTATAAAACGAAACCGATGCATCTATTTATAAAACGGCACTTGTGCGTCTATTTATAAAACAACACCGGTTTATAAAACGACACCGATAACAAGAAGTTGATTTTTAAGTACCAAAATTACTTTTAGGTGTATGCACCAAAATCTATTGTTGATTTTGCTCAAATGCAGGGAGAAAATAACATAATTATATTGAATGGACAATTCTTCAAAATCTAGCTCGTTCCATAATATTTCTCAAAGTCCATCGCGGATTTCTCCCTATCCATCTCGACTCGTAATATTTACTTCAGATTTTATTTATATTTTCATTATCTAATTGAATTTATTATTTTTATCCATGTCCATCATGCACTGCTTAATTAAATTCATAATGTATACAAATTTGCAGGTTCATGATGTAGGTTCAGCATCGAGTTCAAATGCACAAAATATTCAAATAGCTCCAAAACGTCGGAAGCTCTTATCAAGAGCTGCATACCGCAAGGTGCATTTGGTAGATAAAAATGGACAGCTGCTTCACCCTGCCAATTGTAACAATATTGCATCTTCTAGCCACAATCCCGGGACAATGATGATAATAATTATAATTGTTTGGTATATTGATTAATGTAATTATTTCAATGTAAAACCAATTTATAATCATGCAATATTGTCAACATGGTTACTAATTGTTATCATATATTTTGTACTAATCATGTTCAAATATTTTTTTTCTAAATTATTAGGATTCTAGTGATGATGAGCGACCTACCTACCATCTTCTATTACACCCCACAACAATTTCAAATCGAGAGAATACTGAATTAGGAGGAAAAATCGGAGAGGAACGATACCAAGAATGGTTGAATCAACCACCGATTCAATTCCCGCTATGTCCAGATTCACCAATTAGGAATGACTACAGAAATAGTAGTTCTTCACAAGCTGACAATGGAGGTAATCAAATAGAAGTTGGTATGGATGATTACTTAGGGGATATGACCGCCATGGAGACAATGTTGTTAGATGCATTCCAAAACGATGATCAGCTAGGGGATGATGCTCATATCGCTGACACATTTTTCGAAAGCCTTAAATTTACTTCCACCAACCCTCTCTTTGGACCTGGTGGTCAGTCAAAGTCTACCCAGTTGGGGACAATGATGTTACTGTACAACTTGAAAGCAAATTTTGGCTTGTCGAATGCATGTTTCTCGGAACTTTTGAGGTAAGTTACCATAAAGTACTCCCTTATATAAATTTGAAATATAATCAGTACACTGCAATGAACATTACAAATGGTAAATTTTATGAACGTTAATAATTATATCGACTTTAATGTACATTTATTAATATATTTTTCCATGATCAAAAACTACAGGTTATTCAAAGATAAGGTTCTTCCGAGTGATAATGTCTTGCCCGATAGCTGCGAAGAGGCAAAGAAATTGTTGAAAATGTTGGGTGTTGAGTACATATCATATCATGCATGTCCAAATGATTGTATTCTATATAGAGGAGAATATGAAGACAAAGAGATGTGTCCTAAATGTGGGCATGACAGGTATTATAAATCAAAAAATAAGGGTAAATCATGTACTGGTCCTCCTTTTAAGATATTGAGGCACATGCCTATAATCCCAAGGATTCAAAGGCTCTTTCTTTGCAAAGAATTAGCTATGTTGCAAGGATGTCTTGCCTCACACAGAAGTGAGTTGGGAGTTATGCGAATCCCAACTGATTCAATAGCCATGAAGCATATAGAGGATACATGGCCAGAAAAATTCAAGGATGAAGTACGAAGTCTACGACTCAGCATAGCCATGGATGGCGTCAACCCATATTCCCTCCAGAACACCAACTATTCTGTTTGGCCTGTAGTAGTGATCAATAGTAATATCCCCCCATGATTTTCCATGAAGAATGAACATCTTATGTTGGCTCTCATAGTCCCTGGTAGAAGACAAGTGAAGAATATGGATGTCTACTTACAACCACTGGTAGATGAATTGAAGGAATTATGGGATGGGATAAATGTATACGAGGTATCAAGACCCATCACAGTAGAGAGGAGTTTTACGTTATATGCCATATGTGCTACCACGACACATGATTATCCAGGCTTAGGAGCTTGTTTTGGTAAATTACTTGTTTAATTTATTGATTTGTTTATATATGTAACAATATTATTTCACATATTAGTTATTTAATTCGTTGTAATATTTGTTCTAATCTTCATGATATTCTTTAACGTGCCATGCATATTAATTGTATACAATAATCTCGCAGGTCTTGTAACAAAAGGGTATTTTGGATGTAAATGTTGTGGACCTTCTCCGAAAGCTAGATGGTCCAAGGACCTATGAAAGCCAGTGTATGATTGCTCCAGGGTATTCCTCCGAGAAGAAAACCCTTACAGAAGAGCAACATCCACTTTCAATGGTAAATGAGAGAGAACCCAAAGGCCTCCAATAATGACACCAACTGAATGGATTAGAGCATATGAGAGAGAGAGAAGGAGAAGGAGTTCATAGAAATGTTTGATTCAAATGGGGAGCCAATCATCAATGATCCCGAATTCTTCGACACCTATGTTGAGAAATTTCCCATTGGGATGAAAAGGAAATCTATCTTTTATAACCTCCCATATTGGGAGCATATTAAGATTACCCATTTATTAGATCCCATGCATATATTTAAAAATGTTTCATCTTCTTTATGGAGGCACATATCATCGAAACAAAGTGACACATTGGCTGTTAGTAAAGATCTTATTACTTCAAAAACTAAAAAGAAACATTGGCCAAGACAATTAGAAAGTAAGGGATCAGAGGCAGGCATTGGTCCCTCTAATTCATGGTTTTTCAAAGAAGGTGATGTCCCATGGATTTTAAAAAAAGATGATGTTTCTTTGTTAAAGAAAGTTATAATGGGTGTGAGGGTACCAACTTCATACGGGTCTTCACTACGGCGCTGCTTCACCGTGGATGACCATTTGCCGTGGTTGAAATCGCACGACCATTTGAATCTTCTAAGAGTACGTATAATGTCAAAAGCATGATTTTATTATTTGTTATATTAATAAATTTTATCCCATGCGGGGATCATAAAACATAACTAATTTTGTATATTATTGCACATGTTTATAACTTTGCAGTGTCATTATCCTTTGTTCATGCGTGGGTGTGTGAAACATGAATTCCCTCAAGACCTAGGATGTGCCATATCTAAATTATCTGCATTTGGACATTGGATCACGTCAAGGGAGATTCATGTGGCTAGCATACCACGGTGGCGTCAAGAGATAGTTGAGATTGTTTGTATGTTTGAGAAGGAACTGCCAACGAGTTTCATGGACTTATAGGTTCATCTTCTAATCCACCTAATAGATGAGGTTGAATTAGTTGGGGTGGTTTCTTGTCGTTGGATATTCTTCTTAGAGAGGTACATGAAGAAATTGAAAGGTTTTGTTCGACAAAGGGCAAAAACCGAGGGGTCTATCGTAGAGGGGTACATATTGAATGAGTCTTTATATTATGCCAGTGAGTACATCAAGTAGATCGACAACAGACTAGGTGCAGTGATTTGGGACGATGAAAGGGATGAAGACAAAAGAGAAGGGGAGTTGCTCCAAACGAGTGGAAAAAAGCGCTTGATGAAGAGTAAGCGACTTATAATTTTTCAAATTTACACAAAGTTAATATTCATGTTGAACTTCGATATAATGCATATTTTGATCTCTAAGTACTATATAATTTCGGTTTGATTTCATCGGCGAATGCAGAAATTGAAGCAATCAATAAATTCATTCTTTAAAATTTTGAAGCGACACAACTGTGGATCGCATTGTACGAACAAAAGAGGATGAAATGGGATAGTGATAGGAAAGAATTCAGATGGTTGAATGGTAGAAGTGTGCCTTATCCCGATCATTTAAAAGAAAATATGCCAAAAATATACCCCAACAGTTGGGTTGCTGACCAAGTCAGGGAGAAATACGGTGCAACTGGTCGTTTCCCGAGTGCTGAAGAGAATGCGCTAAATGTAGGGATTGGGTGCAGCAACTCGGTAATAATATTTTTAATTTATATGTAAATTTTAAATTTATAAGACATCTATATTTCATATTTTAACTGTTGGGTTATTATAAGACACATGACACTATGATTTTTTTAAATTTTTTATAATAGGTGCATTTGTTCCCATCTATGTGGGCATATGGACACCATTTTCGCACAGAAAATGCCGATGTTGGAAACATCACACAAGACTGTGGAGTGGAAGTCGAGTTCGATCAATCTAGTCAATCTAGCCACCGTGATCAAAAACTAGTACGAGGGACGTTAGGTTACGTCGGAAAGATATAAGAGATCATTGAAGTGGATTTCTCTTCTTTCCAATGCGTTATTTTTAGGTGCAAGTGGTGGGACACCTTTGATCGGAATAATGTAAAGGAAGATCGTGATAGTAGGCTGATATATATCAACTCTAGAAAGATGTGGGATGAAGCTAAGGAGCCCTATGTTTTCCCCAAACACTACAACCAAGTGTTTTTTACCCAGATGTGTTGGATAGGGATTAGTGGTTCATATTGACACATGACCCTAGATCAAAACATATTTTTGAGAACAATAGTGTTATCATGCCATGCGAGCTGGAAGATAATGAGGGTGATCATGAGAACTGAGAGTGATATGGTACATGTGTTATTTCATCAATATTTATACTTTTTTAGATGGGCTTTTCGAAATATTTTAATATATATGTATTTTGAATTAATTGTAATTTGCATTGTGTTAATGTTAAAATCAATATTTCACTTGATAATTTTCAATTATGTTGATCTCAAAAACAATAGCATACTATATAAATTAGTTCTTTTTTTGTATCTAAGATCATAATAAAATAATGATAATTCTAAAGTACATGAATTTATTTGCATTATTTTCTAAACTTTATTATGCTACAATAATTCATATTATTCTAGATTTATTATTTTACAATTATTTAAAATTTTACAAATCTACAAATTTAAAATTTTTAATAAAATCATTTCACATTAATACAATTAAAATTTTCACATTAATACAATTAAAATTTTACATACAATTAAAATTAGAATTGGAATTGGAATTAGAATTTTAGAATTTCACATAAAATTACAATTACAATTTTAGAATTTTACATACAATTAGAATTACAAATATTATAACAATTTTACAATTTCATTATCATTTAATATTCAATTAATTAATAAACATCATGTTCATGATAACCATTGTACAAACATCATATTTTACTAAAAAAACACATTCAAAATCGCTATCATCATCGTGATCATGATCATCTAACAAAACACAATTAACATTATATATTAACACCATCACAACACATTAAACATCAAATATACTTCTCATGTCAAATAAATCATGCTATCACATACACATCTATCTGCAAGATGCACATTACATGAACATATCTAATATGACCTAACAATATACACATCATGATGATCACCAACATGTAAATTAAGTACAACTACAACATGAACATAAAATACATGGACCATATATATATATATATATATATATATATATATATATATATAACTAAATAATGTCATTATATACAATCAGAAGAGAATGTCATGGATTAGCAGGAGTAAAGACAACATAGATACTTAGCTCTAAGCCTCAATAATCAATGGTACAGCCTCGACGATCGATGATCCAACCTACTCATGATCATGAGTATTGATGATGATGCAAGCTGCTGACTGGACGTGGCTGATGGTCCAGCCTTATCTCCATGATCACTGTTGCTAGATGTTAGTGGAGGCTGCTCATCTGGCGCGCCGCGAGGTGAACGATCATGAGATGATGAGTCCCTGCTCACAGACTGTTGATCACGCGTTGCATCTTGACCACGCCTATAATGTGAAACGGTCCTCCTCAGTCGCGTAACTAAGGTCGTAGCTCCTATGACATGCCGCATCAATCTATACATGTCACGCGGCATGCCTCTCCACATCTGTAATAGCCTACCATCGGCTAGTATGTCTCTCATATGAGCGGGCCTGATGCGCACCTCAACAATCAATGCAGTGATTTGGTCGCTCAACGCCATCCTGTATCTACTATCAAGTTGGCCCTGATCGTCATCATGGTACTCCACACGGCCTGGATCATGTGCTGGTGACGGCATGTCCTCGCCATCAAAAGACCCAATTTCTGCAAAATATATACAAGTACACAACAATAATTAGACAATTTCATTACACAATTTAATAAAAACAAGCTAAAGAACATGTTAGAATAAATTTAAATAAAACAGTAATATTACCTCTATCATCCAGCGGCTTATCAGATGTGAAGAGGATGTTGGCACACCCTCGCCAATCCAAACCCGCATAAGGATAGGGGACCATAATGAAGGGATGCTCATCAACATTAGCTAACAACGCTAGTGCATCATTCGATATCCTCACTGGAAACATAATCTCGCCCCTCTTGGGCATCATTTGCCCCCACATGTGCATCCATGCCTCGAACATTGGCCTATGAGGATGCCAAACAAGAGTAGGCCTCGTCTCTGGAAACCTCTCAAAAAATAAACAAAAAAACTATGAAGCAAAAGGGAATTTGACCCTCCCTTATGCATGAGCACGACATCTATCTAAGGCTGTACAGAACTGCCGCAAAAAAATGGCAGACCACCTGATAAGTCGTGGCTCCTGTACTAAATAATCAACATAATATAGAAGCGAGCAACTAATTCGTTGCCCGTCACCAGTGTTGTGTGAAATGGTCAAAATGAGAAGTGAGAGACACTGCACCTCCTCACTACCAAATGCACCAATATGTAACTAACCTCCAACGACCTGAAAAATCTGCAGGAGACAGTACTGATGCTCCAATGTATCTCTGGGAGTACACTAACTGAATCCCTGCTACATAGCCAGCTGGAACCTCTAGGAACGAGGGAAAATCCACCCCTCTCCTCGATAGCCCTGTAATTAAATATATATCCTCCTCAGTGGGCATGTACCACTGGTTACGACCAACCCAGAAAGCCTGTTGGTGGGCATTCCACCTTTGGATAAGATGTCTCAAAAACAAACCCTGGCCCTTCAGGGAAGTAGCCTCCTCATAGAACTTGAGGAGGCCTACCTACCTTATGAGCCCCTAGGTAGCTTCTGTAATAGGGCGAGGGTACGCATCTCTCTCCCTCTCTCGTGCCTCCCACAACCGAACTATGTTATACTGCTCTGCCTGTTGTTGTTGTTGTTCCCCCTCTTCTCTCCTTTCACGTCTCTGAAATATTGACATATTAAATACAAGTTTTTTATTAAATGAGACATGTATTTAGAAATATACATATATAATTTTTTTGGAAAACAAAAAACAAAAAGGCAGTCTGTGCGCCAAAAAAAACAGTCATGAACCGGTATCGGTGCGTATTTTTATGAGCGCACCTGAGACAGTGCACCTGATAATATGAAACGCACCGATGGCGATACTCCAGAAAATTTGTAGCGCACAGTTAACTATGTACGGTGTCAGGAGTGCAGTGCGCTGACTAAACTCTATGCCCCAAGGCATATGTTTAATTCAGTGGACTGACCTCCTGCCATCATTACATAGTCAACGATGTGGTATTTTACCCGGCCGCACCATTGACCCTGTCGAAATACGGAAAGCGGTGCGCTGACAAAAATACCCGTCCCGGGGCGGATATTTACGTCAACGTACCGCGTTGCCGCTATTCCACTAGGTCAATGGTGTAGCTGGGTAACCGACCGCACCGCACTTTTTAAAAATAAAAATAAAATAACACGGTGCGCGATCGGTACCGCCCTGGAACCGGTACATATATCGTTAGCACCAGTTTATCAGGCCGCACCATTGACCCTGTCGAAATGCGAAATGCAGAGCGCTAACAAAATTACCTGCCCCGGGGCATAAATTTTCGTCAATGCACCGTGTTGCCGCTATTCCACATTGTCAACAGTGCGGTCGGGTAAACGACCGCACCGCACTTTTTAAAAATTTTAAAATAATACGGTGCGCCTATTGGTACCTCCCCGTAACCGGTGCGGATACCGTTAGCACTGGTTGTGGTGCGGCCTATAAATTTACAGGCAACACCACGAACTAGTGCGAGCCGAACGAATCGAGCGCACCGTGCGAAAAAAAAATTTCTTCTTCTTCTTTTAAATGGTTAATTTTAAGGTTATTTGAAATTCTAATCTGCTAAAAGGCTTAATTGTGCAAAAACAAGAAAAACTCTTGTACATTTGGCCGTCAAGGAGGCATATTGGCTATAGAATTTGCAAAAGAAAATTTGCCCACCGTTTTGTAAAATTAAAGCTGGAGATTGGTGGGAAATGCACAGCAGCAGTGCGTGCAATGGGTGCAATGGGAGCATCGATGTCAGGGCAGCTCAGACAAGGATAAATTGCACCGGTGCTTGAGAGCTCTGGAGCACTGAGAAAAGTGAATAATGCGATTTTTTGGCCATATATATATATATATATATATATATATATATATATATATATATATATATATATATATATATATATAAATAAATTTAATCTTGTTTCAGCGGCGCTGATTTTATACGACGGCAGTGTTTAATAACAGACGGAGTAGCTTGATTTTGGCGTTTTTGAGGATGTACCGGGTGGCGCTATAAGAATAATGACGCACTGTGTGGGTGGCGGATCAAATGACGGTCCGTGCTGGTCGTTTTGTGCACATTGATGATTTCTCTTGTTGAGCGCATCAGTGCAGTTTACTATTATAAGTGACTGGACGAAAAACATCCGCAAAAACCTCCGCCCGCCAACCTCCTCTAATAACCTCCACTAGAAACAGATGTCTGGGGTATTTTTATAAGGGGTTCCTCAAAAACATCCGCTACAGGGTCTTTTCCTTGTAGTGTGAGTTGTGGAGGGAGTGGGCCAGCCATGCGAGATGCGTGGAGTACTACTGCATGGAGTACTCAGCCGGGTGCCTGCCTTGGGGCAGATGAGGTCTGAGTCAGGCACAAACCTTGGGGCCAGCCTTGGCTAGGATACAAACCGGGGAGGCTTATGCCTGGTTCCGAAAGTGGGAAGGAAAGAGATTCCTTGAGATTTCCTGGGTGTTGTGGGAACTTTCGATGCCTTCTGGTTATACTAGTTTAGCAGAGGGTGTTGGTCACATATGAAGTAATAAATAATTAAATAATATAATATAATATAATTAAATACTCTTATGAGCACCCATTATGAGTTGCAATTAAGAGGAGAAAGTTATTCAATGGAAGGATTATGAATTCAGGTGGCTCTTGCGATGAGGTCTTCATGCATCTAGCAATGCAAGAGTCAAAACGGGGATGGTATTAGAGGAATGATACATTGTTGTAAAGTACCACGATGATTTACTTCATGGAGGGAATGCTATCATACGTTCTACATGTTAATACTTATGGAAGTATTCTTGTTCTACCTGTAAAATTTATTTCCACCACAAAGGCCTTTCAAACTAAATTTTGATATTTTGTGCATCATGATATTTCTTGTTGCTATTATTACAATTTACCAAAATTCTAATGAAACATGAACAAAGTGACTTATATTCCATTTTAAAAACACTTCCATATAGTTATTTCTCTATGCAAGAGTGGAAAATTATCATTCTCATCCTCATCTTCTTGGCTTTATTCTGTTGTGTAAACCTAGTTATGTCTTTCAATATGGAGCATATGATCTAAATATCATTATCTCTTGGTCTTTTAAACTCATGGTATTTATAGCTATATCCTTCAAATATACCTGTAAGTTTGTAATATTCTTGTAGGTTTATGTCCTTTGGATGGATTAGGATAGATGTAAATCCTTGTGGAATTTAGTATCGTTGATTTCTATTGGCTTTTTGTTGAAGAATTAGAGGAGCCCTCTTCTTTTAGCCTAGGTTTGATGAGTTTTAATTAGGGTTTTCCTCTTTTTTTCCCTCTCAAAGAGAGTCAAAGTCATTTATTTTCATCGTGATGGTGATATAGTTAGTGGTTTTTTCACACCTATATTATGGAACTAAGTCCCTTACATTTGTATATTATCTCTTTTGTATCATTCACATTTCCTTTCGCGCGTCATGATATTTCTTGTTTCTATTGTTATAATTTATCAAAATTTCAATGGTAAATGAACCAAGTGACTTAGATGTCGTTTTAAGAAAACTTTCATATAATTATTTGTGTGTGCAAGGGTGGAAAAATGTCTTTCTCATCCTCATCTATATAACAATATATTTTCCATTAATAATTGTAACTCAATAAGAACTTCTAAAGGAAAACTGGAAGTAAAAAAGAATTGTTGGATTGTGTGAATAATCAATGTCTTCAACCATGTAGAGGGTTCTTCACCATGTAAATCATTGCAATGGTTTGTTGCTAGTGTGAGTGCAATGCAAAATGTTTCTTTACATTTTCACAAATGATGTTCTCAGAGGAAACACTCGAGATATTGAAAACCATCAACTGCACTGCATTAGAGTTTCCATCAAAGTTGCATATTTTACACCAAAAATTATGAATAATTAGGAGTTGATGTCTGGCTCATTTTCATCTAATACGTGATGATGTCTGAAATTTGTAAGGTTATGATGCAAATTTATATTTGGGAAGGTAGTCATCATATTGTTCATGAATTAATATTATTTTATTTATCTTATCTAACGTCATCTACTACATTTATTTATCAAAATCTATCAAATATTTGCTTTGAAGATTAAGAGGCAATCTATGTTGGAAAGGTAATAGAATCTGTTAATTTGACATAATGTAAGTGATTTCTCTTTATCTTTTAGCTTTGAATGTCGTTTTGTTTACTAATTTTCATCTTCAATGATTTTTTATGTAACGATTATTCTCGAATTTATGCCTTACGATGTTTCCTTTGCAACATCTAGTGCAATTTCTAGTTGTATATTTTTTTTTCTCTCACGAGTACTAAAGCATTTAAAGTAAAATTTTGGAACTTTTTCCTTGAGAGCGATACCACGGGTTTTCATTTTCTTTGCTCATGGATATTTCAAATTCGTCATTCTAGGTTGGTGAATTCTGAAACCGTAGACTAATTTCTCTGCGTGTTCGTGATTATTCCTTCGAGAAATTCCTTCAGGATTCTTGGTCATTTGTCTTCTTAGTTATATACATTATAGATATTAAATGTTGTTCTTCCTTCTTGGAATATTTTTAAGCTACATGCTTATATGTCTATTATTGTAATTATTTATAGATTCTTTTCAACCCATAATTTTTATCAATTTGTAACTTAATGAGGTCATGACGACCTACATTATTATTAACGAAATTTATATATTCTAATTCTTAATAACATATACATAGAATGTTTATGTATCAAATTTCTGAAGCTATATCACAATCTTTTGTATTTTTATTTTCTCAAGTTCTTTATACAATCATTGTATTCACTCATTTTTTTCCCTAAGTATATTTAATTGCTTTGTGTTCTAGACTTTATATACAATATTATCATTCATTTTCACCATCTTAAATTTGTCGATATACAAATGTTATCTCTAGAGTTTTCTCTGAGGATTTCCAATCACTCTTCTAAGAATTATTATATATATTCTCTTTCTTAAGTCAAATACTTCAAGTATGAATATTGTTAGTGGTATAGTGATGTATATTCTATATTAATATTGAATATATGTATTTTAGTGTTTCCTAGTTGATACTTTACATCAATATGTAGTGAGTTAAAATTTCAGCTACTTGTATTTGTACAAATGAGTACAATGTAAATTTTGAAATATATATATATATATATGTGTGTGTGTGTGTGTGTGTGTGTGTGTATAAACACAACATATAACAATTTTCCTTCAAACTAATTGTTACAGAGCTTTCTTTATGTATAAATATTTTAAAGCATACAAAAATGCATATAAAATTAAAAACAACAAATTACCATACTATTTCCTATCGTTAAGTAAATTTCTCATAAAATACAAGTTTAGGGTACCGACTTGATTAAATAAGTTTGGATTTGATACATTTATTAGTTGGCTTGTCCCAACCTTTGATACTTTCTCCAGTAGTATCCCCCCGAGCACATATGTCTGCAAGTTCACTGTTATGAAACCAACTCAAAAAGTAGAAGAAAATATAGATCAATGACTTAGAAATCAACCTCTTCAAGGGGGAAACCTCCTTTACATTACATAAATGAACAATTATTGCATGTTATATAGGAGTCCAATGGGTCACAATATAATCCTAGCCAACATAACAATAACTATGTAAGGGCACAACAATAACAATAGTGAGATTATATGGGGCACAATAATAACAATATGGGGACTACATGGGCACAACAATAACAATAAGGGGACTATACTAACAATAACAATAAGGGAATATACTAGTATTATAGGGACCTAGCATTCCCTTCTCCTTCAAAAAACTGGTGTCATCAACACTTGAGTAGTTCTGGATGCTTCTGTATAAAATTCTCATCCTACCATGTCGAATCTTCAGTAGGTAAGTTCTTCCACTTGATGAGATACTCTGAAATTGATTGACTTCGTAGTTGTCGAGTTCTTGTTTCTGTGACTGCTTTAGGTTCCAATATGACTTTTCCTTCTTCTTCAAGTTCTGGCAATATTGTTTGAAATAGAAGCTTGTCACCTATAACCTTCTTTAAGCATGAAACATTGAAAACTGGGTGCACTCAGAAAGATGCAGGAAGCTCCAATTTTTATGTCATACTACCAATCTTTTGCAACACCTTGTAAGGACCATAATACTTTGGTGATCATTTATTATCCTTCTTAGCTTGCTTGAGGGACATTTGTTTGTATGGTTGTAGCCGTAAAAATACCCCATCGCCTACATCAAAACATCTTTTGTTGTGATGTTGGTATGCCTATTGTTTCATTTGATTCTGCACCAAAGTAGGGTTATCATTTAAGAGTTGGAGAACTTGTTGTTGGTGCTCGATGTGATCTTCCATTGCTTGGACCTTAGAATTTTCTCTTAAATATGATGTGATGGATGGTGGATGATATTCATAAAGTGCCATAAATGGGGTCATTTTTGTTGTAGTGTGGAAGGAAGTGTTATACCACCATTCATCCATAGGTAAGCACTTGACCCACTGTATATGTTTATCAAATACAAAGCAACGAAGATATCCTTCCAAACATTTGTTCACTATCTCGGTTTTCCCATCAGATTGAAGATGATATGATGAGCTACGAGCTAATTGAGTACCCACACAAGAAAATAATTCCGTCCAAAAAATTCCTATAAAAATGGGATATGTGTTTCTTACAATGATCTTTGGGTTTCCATGTAGCTTTTGAGTTGTTTCCATAAATGCAGTGGCAATTGTACTGGTTTTAAATGGATGAGATAATGCACAAAAGTGTGCATACTTGGTAAGTATGTCAACTACCATCATGATGACAGTATTTCCTTCAGACTTGGGTAAACTTGTGATAAAATCCATTGAAACCTCCTCCCAACGTTGACTTGGAATGGATAAAGGTTGTAACAGACTTGGGGTCTTAATTGTCTCAACTTTATTTTGTTGGCAAACCAAACATTCTGCTTCAAACTTTTGAATATCAGATTTAATGCCATACCGAAAAAAATCCTTCTTGACCCTGTGGTAAGTTTTTAAAAATCCTGATTGCCCTCCTAAGGGAGAGGTGTGCAATTCCAAAAGAATCTTTTGTTTGAGTTGGGAATTCTTACAAAGATATAAGCGATCTTTGTACCATAATGAATCATTTTCCAGCTAAATGTTTCATATGTACTAGGATCTTGCTGCAAATTTTGAATGAGTGTCCACAACTCTTCATCATTCTTCAATTCATCCCTTGCTTGAGTTATCCACTCAAGTTGGATAATAGAAATGGTACAAAGAAATTCTTCCACATTCTCGTCCTTTCTTAAGAGTGCGTCTACAACAACATTTTGCTTCATTTTTTTGTAGATGATTTCAAAGTCATAACCCAAAATATTTGGAGTGACCCATTTTTGTTGCTCTTCTAAAGATAATATTTATTCCAAAAAGTATTTAAGACTCATGATTTGTTTGTACCTTGAAGTGTCTTCCCATTAGGTAAGGTCGCCATTGTTTTAGTGCATGTAGTATTGCCAACATTTCCTTCTCATAAATATTTTTATGTAAATACTTTCCTTTGATTGGACGACTTTCAAAAGAAATGGATCTTCCTTCTTTCATTAAAACTGCACCAAATCCATTTCCTCGAGCATCACATTCCACAATAAAAAAATTTGTAAAGTTTGGTGTTGGTAAGACCGATGCTTGGCACATTGCCTCTTTAAGATGTTCACAGGCCTTACTTTCTTTTGGAGTCCAACAAAATGCATCTTTCTTTAGTAATGATGTTAGAGGTCTCGATATTCTCCCATAATTAAAAAACTTGCGATAATACCCTGTTAACCCTATAAATCCTCGAAGATGCTTTATGGTTGTGGGGATTTTCCATTCCTTAAAGGATTTAATTTTGTTAGGGTATAATTTAACACCCTCACGAGATACAATATGACCCAAATATTCCACCTCCTGTACTCCAAAGAAACATTTGGAGGTTTTTGCATATAATTGTTTCTCCTCTAGTATTTTGAGCACCCTGTCAACATGTTGAACATGATCCTTCCAAGACAAGTTGTAGATTAGTATATCAACAAAAAATGCTAACACAAATTTTCTAAGGAAGGGTTTGAAAATGGATTTCATCAAACCTTGAAATGTGAAAGGTGCATTAGTAAGGCCAAAAGGCATGACCAAAAATTCATAATGACCCTAATGAATTCTGAATGTTGTTTTTGAAATGTCTTCAGTCTTCATTCTAATTTGATGATATCTAGAATGAAGATCCAGCTTGGTGAAGTAAATTTCTCCATGTAATTCATCCAATAATTCATCAATAACGGGGATGGGAAATTTATTTTTAATAGTGAGCTTGTTGATCTCCCTATAATCTGGACACATCGCCATAATCCATCCTTCTTGTGCACCAATACTACTGGAGTAGAGAAATAACTTTGAATAGGTTGAATTATACCATCCTCTATAATTTCTGCAACCATACGTTCAATCTCACTCTTTTGACAATAAGGATATCTATAAAGCCTAATGTTTAGAGGAACAGGCCTGATGTTTAGATGAACACTTCCGAGAATCAAATAAATATAATGATCATGATCATGAATAGGTGGGAGTCCTTTGGGAGTCTCAAACACCTTGGAATGAATGTCCAATACTTTTTGGAGATATGGAGAAATAGATGATTTTGATGTTTGAACCTCTAGTGAGCATAATTGTGCAATTACGCCTCGTTGTTCTTTCTCCAGAAGCTTTTTCATCACATTAGAGCTGATTATATTTCTTGGCTTCTCTGCGATACCTCGTAATTCAACTTCCATTCCATCCGAAAAAAAAATCACCAAAATTTCTTGAAAAATAAAAGCTATCATCCCCAAATTTTGTAACCATTGTACTCCCAGTACAACATCAGCACCACCCATATGAATGGAGAGCATTGGACTATTCAATACATATTCTCCCATGGTTGGCCTTATATTATGGCACTTTCCAGATAAATTTATAGTTCCTCCATTTGCAACCATCACTTGACACTCTGGTGCTAGGTATAGGAAGCAATTCAATTCCTTGGCTACCTTACAATGAACAAAATTATGGGTAATACCCGAATCAATTAGCACTATTACATTTTTCTTCATGATATGTCCTTCTATCTTGAGAGTTTGAGGAGTGGTAATTCATGCCAATGCATTACAAGATATGGTCGAATTCATTGCTTCTTCCTCTAGGGTTGGTTCCTGGTGTATATCCTCTACTTTTGAATTTTCTTGTTCCTTTTCTTCCTCTTATTCACAATCTATGTAAAATAATTTCTTCTCAACGCACTTATGACCTTTAATGTATTTTCGATAAAAACTATAGCAAAGCCCTTTTGCTATTGTAAATTTTTGTAGATGTTCTATGCTTGATGCAAATTTACCTTTTATCCCCAATATCAAATAGCATTCACATTAAAAAGAAAGTAAAATGCTGATAGAACATACCAGTAGATCGATAGAATACAAGCCAAAAAAATTAGACTTAACTTGATCAGCAAAATATATGCGTTATGGTGCGTTACAGCGGTCAACAAGATGCTTCAACCAGCAAAGTCTCAATACAGTTAGCAAACCAGAAGTGTCACACAACCCTCTTGGACAGCTATATCAGTCAACCCAAAGTCAACGAAATTCAACGTTGTCCCAGTCAACGATCAATGCAAAACAGCAGCAGCAAAAAGTCAACGCAACCCCTGTCAAAGTCAACGGTCAACCTCAATTTTTGTGCTAATAAATGCAAAATGCATAAATAGGAATTTTGACCAAGTTTGGGGTCATTTTGACCATGCGTTGACCAAATTCAACGCTAGTCAAATCTGCGCTGAAAACCCTAGGTTGAAAACAGAAAATCCTTTTGTTGCATTTCCCACGTGTGGAGAAGAAGAGACTCCAAGTGATGATCGAACCAATCAGATGCAAAGAGAGAATGTGTGATGAGTGAGTGAGTGAAATGACCTCCAACGTTGACCTATATATATCCATGAGTGAGGGTGTGTGATGCATCTGCTGGGGCTTCAAGCCTACATTTCAATTTTGGTCGACCTGCACATATTTTGTATAAATTCAAAATAAATGTTATGCTCATCGGATCAAGATGATCTTTAGATCAATCTTGCACCTCTCCAAAAGAGGAATCCAATAAAAATATTGGCATCTTCATCTGAGCGTCACAACATGGAGTTTTGACCTAGTTTTCCAAAATTAACAGTCCCTCTCAACTAGGGAAAACTCCATCCACCTGTGCCATCCAAACATCGTGTGTCATGCCACTGTAACTCACTTTGTTGGCTTCTTTATTTCAGAAAAAAAGTGGTTCAGTCACAAAGACATCATTCTCAACTGAAAAATTTAGTCTAGAGGTCTGAAACCTCTATAGAACTCAAAAGAGTCACATACCAACCCGAAGTTGGTTTACCTGACCCGAAGTTAGTTGGAGATCTGAAACCTCACTAGAATTGATCCCAGATCAAGTGGTTGGACACGTGCCATCCTATACATAAAGAGTATGGCAATCTCTGATGTGTCCATCGGTCTTTGCTACTAGTCTCTAGATTTTCCCACCTCACTGGCCAAATGAGAGGTACTTCCCATGAGTCCGGGACTCAATGGGTAGGATGCATATGGGGCACAGATCATGAGAGGTGAACCAACTCAATATCATAACGGCGGGGTAGAAGCACACCAACAAGGTTCGACAAGCCTAGCCCTGTGGTTACTTATAGCTCTGATAAGTTATCCCAAAATCCCCCTAGAGCTCCCAGAGCTCATCGTCCAATAGGACCCTCAGCATAGGGTCGTTCCACGATTCCAAGATTCTCACGGAAGGTTAGGAACTTGACCTTTCCCAGGGGCTTTGTGAGAATGTCCGCGACCTGCTCATCAGTTCCTATGTGATCAAGCCTTATGGTGCGTCGCTTTACGATATCCCGGATAAAGTGGTACCTGATATCAATATGCTTGGATCGATCGTGGAACACGAGATTCTCTGAAAAACGAATCCCTCTTTGGTTATCACAAAGGATAATGATGGCATTTATCACATGCTCGAACAACTCACTGAAGAGATTTCATAACCAAGTGACTTCACAACAGGCCATACATGTTGCAATGTATTCAGCCTCAACAGTGCTCAAGGCTATTGACTTCTGCTTCCTGCTTGAAGCGGACATACGTGTGAAGCAGCATCCAGATGTGCTCTTGTGATCCACCACACTGCCAGCCCAAATGACATCAGTATATCCATGCAATGTCATGCTCCCGACAGTGTATCTCAGCCCATGGTCTATCGTGCCCCAGAGATATCTCAAGAGTTTCTTGACACCAACCTAGTGAATGTTATGAGGATCAACCATGTGTTAACTCAAAGTATTCACTGCACAAAATATGTCTGGACGGGTGTTCACTAAGAACATCAGGGCCCCTACGAGTTGACGATACTCAGTAGGATTTGGTAGCACGGACCCAATAGCACTTCCACTCAACTTCTTAAAGTTGAGCTCCATCGGTGTCGACACGGACTTACAATCCACCATTCCAAATCTTTCCAGAAGCTTCACAATATATTTTCCTTGAGAGAGGAAAATCTCGACATGTCTCTGTCAGACCTCCAAGCATAGGAAGTAATGCATCAGTCCTAGGTCCTTCATCTCGAACTCAGCAACGAACTCCCTCTTACACTGATGAATGAGAGGGTCAGCACCTGTCAGGAAGAGGTCGTCCACATACAACACCAGAATTAGAGGCTTTTCTCTATCAAACTTGAAGTAAAGGTTCAGATCAACATTACTACGAGTGAAGCTGAGCTTCATCGGTAGCTATCTATCCTGTCGTACCAAGCTCTAGTTTCTTGCTTCAACCCATAAAGGGCTTTCTTCAACTTGCAAACATGGGTGTCCCGATCCTGGACGTCGAACCCCAGAGGTTGCTCCACATACACCTCTTCCTTTATCGCACCATGCAGAAATGTGGTCTTCACACCCATCTGATGAAGATTCCATCCTTGCGTAGAAACAAGGGATATGATAGATTAGATGGTGGGATATCGGGCCACATGTGCAAATATATCATCATAGTCTATGTCGTCCTTTTGAGAGAAGCCACCGGTAACAAATCTTGCCTTGAACTTTTCAGCACTACCATCAGATCCATGCTTGATCTTATAGAGCCATTTCGAGGTGACAACTGCTTTGTCCTCCGGTCTTGGAACCACATCCCAGACATCATTCTTCATAATGGACTCATATTATTCATGCATAGCATCCTTCCAGACTTTATGCTTTACGGCTTCTTCAAATATCCAGGTTCAGATTGTACAATTGTACTCATGGCTACTAGATACCCTTGGTATCTATTCGACTTCTTGCTTTCACGGAATGTCCCCGTTGGGGCCATATGATTCTCAGCATCCTCGAGAGTGTCCCTGAGCCATGATGGTATTTTCCTCATTAAAGGAGGTGGATCAATAGGGTCCATCGGTCCTTCAACATCGAGCATCATCTCATCCTTCGGTTCTTCTTGATTTCTAGGCCTTGCTTCATGATCTTCCTCAGATCTTGAAAGATTGATTACTTTCTGTAGGGAAACATTTTCGTCAAAGGTAACATCGTGGCATATCTCCACTTCTCTTTAACCAGGTACATAGACTCTATAGGCCTTCAAAGTTTCGCTATAGCCCACAAACATTCCCTTCTTTCCAGAAGCATCCAGCTTTCTCCTCTTCTCCTTCGGTACATGAAAATAAACAGGACATCCAAAAACTCTAAAATGTGAGACTTCAGGTTTCTTACCAAAGAAAACCTCTTCGGGAGTTTTCGAGTCCAAAGCGGAATGCAGGCATCGATTTTGTATGTACATAGCAGTGTTCACAACTTCTCCCCACATAAACTTTGATAGACCTTGGTCACATAGCATGACACGGGCAGCTTCCACAATGGTCTTGTTCTTTCTTTCAACAACGCCATTCTACTTAGGAGTATAGACAGTTGTGGTCTCCTTCTTAATGCCAGCTTCTCTGCAAAAGTTCTTGAACCTTTTCATCTCATGTTTAGTGCCATTATCGGTCTATCAAATAGTATCACATGTCATTGCTCCCAGTGGACTTCCTCCAACATGGTAGAGTGTATCAACTCTAAACCTAATCGTGATAGCTTCCTTGAAACTCTTCTTCCAGATGCGCACCTTCCCATCAATGAATGCCACATTGAAACCTTTGTATTCCATGGCCGAAATAGACACAAGGTTATTCTTCAAATCAGGTACATATAGTACATCTTGCAGGCAAAGGACTTGACTTTGAGACAAGTGGAGGTTCACAGTCCCTGATCCTTTCACGAGATATGTCGCATTATCTCCAAGGATGATTTTTAGATTAACATCCTTCTCAACCATGTCAAAAAGTGCTTCTTTGAACCCCTTGAGGCACCACTATCTATCAACCAGACATCCATAGTGTCAGGTGGAGATGCAGTAGAGAGGGCAGATACAAGAATGAATTCATCTCTTTTATCATCAACAACATTAGATTCATCATACTTGGAATTTCTCGACCTTTTGAAAGGTTGCCCATTTCCACTAGAGGGTGCCTTCCTCTTTCCTTTGAACCTGTTGTTCCTTTGATTGTCATTCCTCCTAGTTGTTGTTGTTGTTATCATCATCCCTGGGATAACCCTTTCTATTAGGGCATTCTCTAGCATAGTGGCTAGTATTGTTACATGTCTAACATCTTCCTTTCTTTCCTTGAGCCCCTGCTCTTCCTTTGTTCCTCGGACCACCAAAGTTCTTCTTCTTAACACGAGCAGTGAAGTAAACTTATTCTTCTTAGCACGAGCAGTTAAGGAAAAATTTCCTTCATTTTCATATTCCTTCATCCTTGTCTCTTCTTGTACGCATCTCGATAGTACTTCGTCAAAATCGGGTATCACGTTGTTATTGAGAATGGTAGTATTGAATACATGCCATTCGGAGGAGATGCCTCCAAGTGCGATGAGAACCATTTCTCGATCAACTATCGTCTCCCCAATGGCCAGAATATTATTTCTGATTTCGGTCAACTTTAGAAAATAGGATCGAACGGATTCATCCCTGCCTTTCTTCAGATTCTTCAGTTGATTCTTAAAGAATATGACTTGATTTGCATTGTTGGCCTTGAAGATGTTGATCAACTTATCATACATCTCCTTGGATGTGCCCAGATTAGATATGTAGGCAACCAGACTCTTATGAATTGAATCCCTGATCATCAGCTTTGCTTTTATTTCCCCCTTCTTATACTTTGACTTGGTGGCAGCAAGTGCAGAGGATGGAGGCTCTTGGATTTTACCCTGCACATATCCCATGACATCTTGGTCTTCCAACATAAGATCCAAAGTCATCTTCCAGGCATGGAAGTCTTCCTTGCCATTCAATTTTTCATTAGCTTTAAAGCCATTATAGTTTGAGGTACCCATGCTCTTCTTCGGTGATTGGTACAAACTTGGGCTTTGTCTTCACCTCAGCTCCGATACCATGTAAATTTTTGTAGATGTTCTATGCTTGATGCAACTTTACCTTTTATCCCCAATATCAAATAGCAATCACATAAACAAGAAAGTAAAATGTTGATAGAACATACCAGTAGATCGACAGACGACAAGATAAAAAAATTACACTTAACTTGATCAGCAAAATATATGTGTTGTGGTGCGTTACGGCGGTCAACAGGATGCTTTAACCAGAAAAGTCTCAATACGGTCAGCCAATCAGAAGTGTCACACAACCCTCTTGGACAGCTATATCAGTCAACCCAAAGTCAACAAAAGTCAACATTGTCCCATTCAACGGTCAACGCAAAACAACAGCATCAAAAAGTCATCGTAGCCTGTCAAAGTCAATGGTCAACCTCTATTTTTGTGCCAATAAATGCGGATTGTAGAAATCATAATTTTGACCAAGTTTGGAACCATGCGTTAACCAAAGTCAACGCTGGTAAAATCTGCGTTGAAAACCCTAGGTCGAAAACAGAAAATCCTTTTGTTGCTTTTCCCATGTGTAGAGAAGAAGAGACTCCAAGTGATGATCGAACCAATCATATGCAGAGAGAGAATGTGTGATGAGTGAGTGAGTGAAATGACCTCCAATGTCGACCTATATATATCCATCAGTGAGGGTGTGTGACACAACTGCTGGGGCTTCAAGCCTACATTTCAATTTTGGCCGACCCGCACATATTTTGAATATATTCAAAATAAATATTCTTCTCATCAGATCAAGATGATCTTTAGATAGATTTTGCACCTCTCCGAAAGATGAATCTAATAAAAATATTGGCATCTTCATCTGAGCATCACAACATGGAGTTTTTACCTAGTTGTCCAAAATTAACAGCGATTTTTTCTTCCAATTGTTGTGGTGTCAACCTTTTATGTTTTGGAAGTCTATGAGTAGCAACACTTCCATATTTATAGTTGTGAGTGGTAGGATTCCTTGACGCCATAATTTTGCTTTCAATTTTTCTTGCCAACCTGAATTCCTTCTCCAATGAATCACGTTCGCAAAGGCGAACCTCATGTTGGATGTTATCCTTTAAAGTCCCTATAAAGGCATCAATCTTGTGCTCCTCTAGAATATCCTTTACCCTTATATTCAATTTTTGGAAGTCCTCAATGTGCTCCACCATTGAACCCTTTTATTTGAGATTTATCAAGTGGATAAATAAGGTGTTACTCTTTGTATCCTCATAATGTGCTATCATTTCCTCCATAAAAAGTAACCAAGTGACAATTTTTTTACGAGAGAAAAGCCATCGATACCATAAAAATTTATTGGGTTCTAAATATAAAGTTGCAATGCGTACCTTTTGCGTGTTTTGCACATTATGGAGATCAAAGTATTACTCCATCTGTAGTATCCATGTTACGAGATCCTTGCCATAAAACTTCTTCATATCGATCTTTGGAATATGGTGGGTCTTCAATCCAACATTCGAGTATATGAAATCACGATTAACATTTATTTTATTTTCGTCATGAGTTTCCTCTACTACCTTTCGCTATTAGGAATCATTTCTTGTAGCAACTTTTTCAAAACTTCCTTCAAACCACCCATGTCTACTTTTAGATCATTCTTCATGCCTTCCATGTTGCCTTTCAGTTTTTCTTCTATACCATCGATATTAGCTTCCATGCCATCCATCTTAGGTTTCATTCCATTCTTAAAACCATCCATCTTAGCTTCCATGCCTTTCTTCAAACCATCCATCTTCGCTTCCATTTCATTTTTTGTTACTTTTTGCGAGAGAGAAATTTGTTGCACTTCTTCCTCTTCATGCATCATAGTAGAGATTTTTGAGGGATTGATAGGTGTGAAATTCTTTTTAGGAGACATTATAGAACTCAATATTGATATCCATGCTTCAATATGCCCTTGGAATCACTTCAAACTGATTTTTCAAACAAAATTCATGTAATTTATTTTTTAAATACACACAATTTTATTTTTTTATGAGCTCGATCTTGAAACGGTTGTAACTCTATAATTTCGGATCTCCAAGATCTAAACTTAAATATTGTTTTAGTCCTCTGAGTCTTCTTTCCAATGCCACAGGCTATGCCTAATTTGGATTCTTCAAGGTAAAGTTATGCCCAATATCCCACAATGACCTAGTTATGGGTTGGTTCAGCAGAGTGAACTTGTACAGTGTGCCACGTGTCATTGTTTTAACCTTCGGCTCTGAAATCGATAAATAATAGACTAAATTCTATGAAATTTTGGTCATTTTTTTACAGAATTCCAATCAGATGTTTGAAACGAAAGTTATGACGATTTTCCCTCGGCCTTTGAGATGAAATTATGGAGCCTTCAAAAACCCTAACTTCCGTAGATGATATCTCTGAAAATATAGCGAACTAAGATCTGAAATTTTTACAATATTTTCCTCAGGATTTCAGCTCAAATGGGTTTTTTTAATCTTTTGAACCTTCGTAGAAAAGAAGAAGAAGAAGTTATAGTGAAAATTCCAAGATGACCTATTTGCAGCAGCAAAACCCTAGAATCCAAAGCTCTGATACCAAATGTTATGATACCAGCTTACAAAATAGAAGAAAAGAAAGATCAACGATGTCGAAATCAACCTCTTCAAGGGGGAAACCTCCTCTCTCTTTTTTTCACAGTGGTTCACAAACACATGTGCCCGCACACATGTACTCGTTACATCCACAGTCTGAAAATCTCGTCAGACCCTCCTGAGAGGGTCTACCGTCGGTCATACATGTGAGGCATAACCCCAAGGGCGTCAAGGAGATTCAATCATGTGACCTCTGAATTGGAAAAGTACTTAGTAGCGAGGACTCAACTAATTGAGCTAACCCTTGGGGCGGGGGAAACCTCCTTTACATTACATAAATGACCAATTCTTGGATGATACAAATGACAAAACCTTCTTTTTATATATAGGAGTCCAATGGGTCACAATATAATCCTAGCCGACATAACAATAACAATGTAAGGGCACAATAATAATAATAGTGGGCTTATATGGGGCACAATAAAAACAATATGGGGACTGCATGGGCACAAAAATAACAATAAGGGGGCTATACTAACAATAAAAATAAGGGTATCACTAGTATTATAGGGACCTAGCATTCACTTTGTCATTTCTTACCTTCTCACGACATTGCCTCTGCGTAATTTTTTATTTTTATCAAGTTCACCAATAGTGGAATACCCTCTCTACCATTTAGTTGGTATTTGGTAACTACCCCCATCTCACTCAACGAGTGGAAAGTAGTTACTAGCTCATTTATGGGCTCCACTTCCACGCTTTCCAAGACAACTTCTTGTCTTTGAGGGAAATTAATGATCAATTATTGCCATGATCATTTATAATTTAATCATTTAGATTAAATGCCTAGATAATTATTTCATTAACAACATTATAAATACAATATTTACATTAAACCTTTATCAATTTTTCACATTGATAATTTATTTTCAAATAATTCTTTTAAAATCAAGGCACAATCATACTTAATCAAAATTACAAATTCACAATAAATTTTTCAAGTTAGGGGATATCACATCCTTCCCACTTGAATTTGGCATTGTCTCGATGTCTGTTCATAACCTTTGGAATTCATTTCGGCTTACTAAAACATAGATGGGTAGGCTTCTTTAAAAGCATCCTCCATTGCCCAAGTTGTCTCTTCCAGGCTGAAATATTTCCATTAAACTTTCACTTGAGCTATGTCTCTATTTTAGAATGTGGCTACCCTCGGGTCTAGAATACATAGTGCTTCTTCCAAGAATTCTCTCTCTAGCTCCACCTATACAACATTCCAATAAATTATATGAGCTAAGTCATGTAATATTTCTCTAACAAGGATACATGAGATACAATATGAAATTTTATATTTGCTGGAAGAGTGAGTTGATTGGAAACTGGTCCAACTTTGTCTAACACCTTGAAAGGTCCACAATATCTAGATGATAAATTAGCACAATTTCCAAGTCTTAAGTGTGATTTTCTTTGGTTTTACTTTTAAATATACATGATCATTGACATCGAATTCTTTTTGAACTCTTTTCGAGTCTTCATAATGCTTATGTCAATTTTGAGTTGTTTTAAAGTTTTGCTTCACCTGTTTAACCACTTCTTCCATCTCTTCAAGCATGTCTAGTCCCAACATGAATCTATCCTTAGAATGGTCCCAACTTAGAGGTATTTTCATCTTCTACCATACATTACCTCAAAGGGATTCATTCTCAAAGAAGTTTGACATCCATTATTATAGGAAAATTCAACTAAGTTGAGATATTCCTCCCACTTAGTTGGCCTGTCCATAACATACATTATTAACATATCTTCTAAAATATGGTTGATCCTTTTTGTTTGACCATAAATTTCATGATGATAGGTTTTACTCAAGTTTAACTTTATCCCCATGCCTTAAAATACTCCCTTCCAAAATTTAGAAGTGAACTTGGCATTACGGTCTGAAATCATAGTTTTGGGCATATTGTGGAGTCTAAATATCTCCTTCATGAATACTACATTGTGTTAATTACCTTGAAGGTAGATTTAACATGAACAATTTGTGCAACTTTACTAAGTTTTTGTACCACTACCATGATAGAATCATGTTGCCTCCTAGTCCTTAGTAACCGAGTAATGAAATCCAATGATATTGTTTCCCATTTCCACTATGGAATGGGCAAAGGCTGTAATGTCCCTACTGAGTGTTGATGGGGAGCCTTAACCCATTGACACTCCAAGCACTTAGCCACATAATTTGTTGTATTTTTTTCCATGTTAGTGATATGAATATGGGGAAACTAGTTTTGATGTGCTAGCTCCCTCATCAGTACAAAATAAATGTGTTTAGGATCGCCTCAAATTAGTAAGTTGTGAAAGGGTTTATGTGTCAAGTTTAAGGGTCTTTTATGAGAAATTAATTAAGTAAATTAGTTGTTAAAAACACATGTGCAACAAGTAAATTGCAGAGAAATAAAACACAGCAAACACATTACACAATAGTTGATAACAGAGTTCACCCCTCCTGGGCTACATCTCCATGGACTTGGTTCAATGGCTAGGCAATCTTTGGATTAATAGTAAATTCGCTGATTACATGCACCTACAAAGCTCCAGTGGCTTTGAAAACTTCTCCAATGGACCCAGAAGATCCAAAAACCGCAAAATATACTCTTCAATCTCTGAAAATGGTCTTTAAGTGGACTAGGAATTACCTCCTCTCCTAGTGGCCCTAGGCTTCTTTCATCTTCAAAGTGAAAAAAAAAAAACACTTACAAAAGTGCTCCTCTACCTCTGCAACCTGCACCATCATGCTCAGAGCATCCAAATCATCTCGGAATGACTCTTTATGAGCCTAATTTGGTCGAAATATGCCAAAGTTATGGCTTCTTCAGTATTTCCTAAAAAAACTCCAGTTAATCCCGCCAATTTTGGAGTCGTGCCGAAAATGGAGGACTCCGCCAAATCCACCACCGAATTAAGAGTGGATTAATTAGGAGACAAGCATGTTTAATTATGTGATTAGCGGTGGTTAGCGCTAAACACGCTCTTAACCTGATTTAAACAAAAGGATTAATGCATGGTTAAGAAGGGTTAAGGGTTAATTAACCCATGTTTAAAGTCTTTAATCCGCCATTTTCATTGGCCTCCGCCTATGGTTCATAGACGATGGTCCTGTGCAATGGGGTTGGCCCTTTTAAACCCCACCAAAAACCATTTGAAAGTTCAAATAAACGTTGCGCCCGTTATATAATAAGATCTATTGCATAGAGAAATTGGTAAGGCTCGTGGTTTATGTGGGGGAGGTCGCGGGGTTGACCCCGACCTCCGCCCTTCCACCTGTAATAAAACTTTTCCTCAATACATTCCACATTTGACCATACACTTAACCAATTTCAGCCTTGGAGGGGGGGCACGTGATGACCTCCAGGCTTGCCACGTGTCCTCTTCCCATTGGCTTCTCCCAAATCAAATAAAAACGTGCCAAATCACCCACTTAGAAACCATCCATGAATTGAAACTTGGCATAGTTTCATTGGACAAAATGAAGGAATATTCCCAGAATATTCTTTTTTTCTTAATAGGCTGCCATGTCACCTTTCTGTCCTTTTCTGCAAAAATTTTCGTTGTTTAGGAAAATGAACATCAGGCTCTATCTTCCTCATACGAAGTCAGTTTTTGATGAAACGAAGTGCGTCGGATTCCTGGCGATGAGACCTATCTGGTAGTTCTATTTTGGAGTGATTATGAGCACTTTGAACTTTTAGCAAAAAATTTCCCCCAATCCAGATTCTGATCAATTAGGCTAATGAAAATCCTTCCTCAACACAGTTATTAGCTTTTGATACCCATGATGGCCAGCTATTGGTTTCTTGTGTAATTCATCTAAGAAAAATATTTCCAGTTATAGAATATTATGAAAGTGAATAATGTCTTTGTATACTAGCAAATCCTAATTAGTTACTGAAAAATCAATTTCTTCTTCACTTAACAGTTCAAATTTCTGAAATTTTCTTTTAATTTGCATGTATTATTCATCAAAATATATATTGATTTAATATTTTCTATCAGATTTATTTTCCAAATATCTGTTGAAATAATGCAAATATGATTTAATTTTCTACTTAAGGCATCAACAATTTTGTTTTCTCTTCCTTTAATGTGTACAATTTCAAAATCATATTAACTAAGGAATGCCAACCATCTTTCTTGTCTAACATTCAGATTTGGCTGGTCAAATATGTATTTGAGGCTAACATTGTCTGTTTTTAGCTAAAACTTTCTTCCTATGAGGTAGTGTCTCCACATTTTTAGAGCATGGATGATAGCTGCTAGTTTTAATTCATGTGTGACATAGTTCTTCTCATGATCTTTTAACTTCCTGGATTTATATCTAATTACATTATCTTTTTGCATTAGGATACCCCCCAAACCTTCCTTACAAGCATTTGTGCATACCACAAAATATCCATTGGGGCTAGATAGTTTCAGAATTAGAGCAATAGTTAATAACTACTTTAGTTTCCAAAGCTATCCTGACACTTCTGACTCCATTCAAATTTTGTCCCCTTCTTTTGCAAAGAAGTATTTGGATATGCTAGTTTTAAAAATCCTTCTATAAATATTTTGTAATAACCTTTAATTTCCATTAAAAATTTGATATCAACTATGTCTTTAGGTTTTGGCCATTCAGTAATAGCTCTAATATTTTTCAGATACACAACTATAGAAATTAATGTGTAGGTTCTAATATGTTCGTGAAATTTACTAAATCACAAGACTAGAAGCTACTCTATTGATATGTGGAAGCAAATATACGATCAAGAACACAAATTATTAACATGCATTAAGATTCAACACACATACACATAGATTTATCTAGGGGAAAGCAACTGCTCAAAACCCCCTACTATATGTATTGCATTAATCAAATAATTTGGATGAATACAATATGTTGTGCTCAACCTTGAGCTCAACCTACACCTGTATCTTCTATCCTCTATCTGACTGACTGAACCAAACCAATACTTAGCCAATTTTCAAGCCCTCCAAGCTCCTAATTCCTTGTGTTATTCCTCTGGGAATTAGGCCCCTATTAACTAGGAAATTCCCTCATCTCCATTGTGCAATTCCTTTAGGTCATTCCTATGACTACATGCACCATCTATACACATTGGAATATGCTACAATTGATAATACACTTCCCTTAAACTCCAATCTCAACTGGGTAACTAAAATTCTCTACATGCATGAGCTAATTTAGGTTGATTGATCAGTTAACTAGCTGATCACTGAGTTGTGACTAACTACACACCCCACTACTAGACCCTCCACTAGTTTCTCCAACAGCTGGAACTAGTTTAACTAACCATAACTCAATTTAACTAAATTAAATTTCCACAACTGAAATTAACTCAACCTAGGCTCCTAAAATTTAGGAATACACTGCACAAAACTGAACTTCATGCCCCTAACTCGAATTAACTGAGCTAGAATCTTATCTTTTAGGAATAAACTCATGTAATTTGAACTTGAACTCATTAACTCGAATTCAGTGTTCTTAACTGAGTGAAAAGAACCATGTCACCTCAGTTAACTCCTTCAAGTTGTATGGTGATGTGGAATTTCGAATTTCCTCAAATTGATTAAAGTAAAAATCAAAATTGAGACTTTCTTGTTGCATTTTCAACACTCCCTCTTAGCAATAAAGGGATTCTCTTCCACCCCAATCCTGCCTCTGTGGAATGTAGTGCATGCAACACCTCTCACCGTTGTTGTTGCTACTTCAACATCTCCAACTGAGAAGCATCCAAGAACAAACAACTAAATCAACTGTGTATGCAACTGTCTACTGGGAAAATTGTGTTGTTGTTGACTCTTCTATTGAGCCTCCTGCTTTGCTTTCAACACTCCTCTTTACTCCTCAGTGTCTCACTGATGTTGTTCACTCCTCAGTATCTCATTGACATTGATCATCCTACTACTGAATATTGTGGGCCTCTATAGTAAGGTAATGATCCATGAGGAGAACACCTCAATGGACCCTACCTAAATTTCTACAAATTTGAGACTAGGGCTTCACATCGCCCCACCTCACACCTAGAGGTATGGATGCATGTACTCCCTCTTCCCACATGGCTCGAACTTTCCCCCTATTGGAGGTATTTGCTTTAGTGTATGTCTCCACTCCACCTCTTCTCCACTTCTCTATTTGTGGCTGCTCCAAAACTTCCTGAGGCTTCATCTGAGGCTGCATGTTGAGAGGTCTAACATGCTCCCTCTCAACCACCATATATATAGTCTATGCCTTTATCCTTGAGGCTTTGCATGCATCTTCTACCTCAAGTGCATACAGGTTATTGACTCCAGCATCGATTTGCTTCACCTTTTTTGTGGATGTGTGTCTTAGGAATGACTTTCCTTTATTGAAGATCACATTGTAGCCATAATCTTCCAAAACTGCAACGTATATAAGATTATTCTTTAGACTCAGAACAAACATCACATCCTTAAGCTTGAGAGGGGAGCCTGAATCCCTCTAAAAGGTGACTATACCGATACTGGTAGCGTTATACCTTTCCTCATCTCCAAGCTCAATGTTTATCTGGAGATCTATCTCTTCCAAGTCACTGAAAAATTATTTGTTCCTCATCATGTGGAATGAGGCACCACTATCCACGTACCTTACACTTCCCATAATTGTGCTTTCCATGCATGCGATGAGAGCGAAGTCAAACTCGAAATGCGAAGCCAAAGATTCACCTGTTGCTGCTACTGTAGGCTCCTTCTTGCTTGCCTTCCTGTGTGGGCACTTCATGGCATAGTGCCTGAATTCAAGACAATGAAAGCACTTGATTTTGGACAAGTCTTTCTTCTTTCCCCTTGACTAGATTTTTCTTTAGATTGGGATTTCTTCCCTTTCCCTTTCTTTTCCTTTCCATCCAAGGCATAATTATCCTCATCCTCAACCTTGGATGAAGTCTCGTCTCTATTACTCCACCTTATTTCTTCCTGCGCTAGATCAGACCATAACTGCTCCCAGCTTGGTAGTTTCTCTCTACCATTTATCGAATCTTGATAACTATGCCAACTCTTGGGAAGGCCCAAAAGGGCTAGAGCTATCAAGTCTTCTTCATGGACATTAACACTGACCCCGCCAAGTTCATCACGACACTATGTAAACTTGCTCAAGTATTGTGAAATTGTGTCATTCTTTTGCATCTTGATGCTTCGAAGGTTGTCCTTGAGTGCTAACTTCCTATGGCCACTATTTTTCTTGAACAACTCTGTCAGTTTTTCCCATATCACGAACAAAGTCTCTTTCCTATGGATATTCTAGAAAATATGATCCTCTACTCCTTCCAATATTATTCTCCTCACTTTGGCCACATCTTTCTTCCACTAAGAAAGATTTTGTGCATCAGATGCTTGGGGTTTTACTACATCTGTCTTGATGTATTCTAACAACCCATTGTCATCCAATACTGCCTCCATGCAAATCTTCCATGCCACAATTTTTTTGGTTCCTTCCAAATCATACTCAAGCCTAAGTCCATTGAAAGCCATCTTTTCAGTCTTGGAGAAAACCTATAACATTGATCTTCAAATTCGAATCTCCTGCAAAGACAACTTCAAAATCTCTTCTCTACTATGAATCTAGCTTTGATACCATGTAGAAATTAATGTGTAGATTCTAAACTTCTCATGAAATTTACTAAATCACAAGACTAGAAGCTACTCTACTTATTTGCAGAAAAGAAAAAAGAAAAAAAATCGAGAACACAAATCATTAACATGCATCAAGATTCAACACACTTACAGAAATATTTATCTAGGGGAAATCAACTGCTCAAAACCCATTACTATCTATATCACAATAATCAAAGAATGTAGATGAATACAATATGCTCTACTCAACCTTGAGCTCAACCTGCACATGTATCTTCTATCCTCTGCTTGACTGACTAAACCTGACCAATACTTAGCCAATATTTTAGCCCTCCAAGCTCCTAATTCCTTGCATTGTTCCTTTGGGAATTAAGCACCTATTAATTAGGAAATTCCCTCATCCGGATTCTACAATTCCTTTAGGTCATTCCTCTGACTGCGTGCAACATTTGTACACATTGGAATATGCTTAAACTTATAGTACATTTCCCTTGAACTCTAATCTCAACTGGGTAACTCAAATTCATTACATGCATGAGCTAATTTAGGCTGATTGATCACTGAGTTGTGACTGACTACACACCTCACTAGTAGAGCATCCATTAGTTTCTCCAATAGTTGGAACCAGTTTAATTGACCATAACTCAATTTAACTGAATTAAATTGCTACAACTGAAATTAACTCAACCTAGGCTCCTAAAATTTAGGAAACCACTACACACAACTAAAATTCATGCCCCTAACTCGAATTAACTAAGCTAGACTCCTATTTTTTAGGAATCAACTCAAATAATTTAAACTTGTACTCATTAACTCGAAATCAATATTCTTAACTAAGTGACAAGAGCCATGTCACCTCAATTAAATCCTTCAAGTTGTTTGTTGATGTGAATTTCAAATTTCCTCATTTTGATTAAGGCAAAAATAAAAACTAAGACTTTCTTGCTGCATTTTAAACAACAACAATCCTTTCCTTAGATACTACATGCCCCAAATATTGAATTTGTTTCTAGTAATATTAGCATTTGCTAAACTTAGCATACAAATAATTCTCTCTAAGTGTTTGAAGAACAATTTGCGAGCATTGATCATGTTCTTCTTTACTTTTTTAGTAAACCAAAATATCATCTCTGAATACAATAACAAATTTGTCAAGAAAATGAATGAGCACACTATTCATCAAGCACATGAAAGTGGATGGTGCATTAGTGAGTGCAAATGGGAGTATCACGAACTCATAATGTCCAGATCTTATTGTGAATGTTGTTTTGTGAATAACCTCATCCTTGATCCTTATATTATGGTATCCAGAGCTTAGATCAAATTTTGATAAGATTGAAGCTCCTTGGACTTAATCAAAAAAGTCGTCAATTTAGGGCAAAGGATATTTGTTTTTTATGGTCATTTTATTGAGTTGCATGTAATCTATACATAACCTAAGAGTCCCATTTTTCTTTTTAACAAATAAAACTAGTGCACCCCAAGGAGATACACTAGGCCTTATGTACTTCTTATTTAGCAACTCTTGCAACTAAATTTTTAACTCCATTAGCTCAAGAATACTCACTCTATATGGGGGTTGGATACGATAATTGCTCCAGGAATGAGATCAATGGTGAAGTATATATCCCTTCTTAGAGGAAGTCCTAGTGTTTTTTTCGAGGAAAACATCTTTATATTGCACCAAAATAGGATAATCTTCTAGAGATGGTTTTCGTTTGCTACTAGATAGGTATTCAATTTAGACTGCAAACATTTGGCAACCTTTACGTGCACATTTATAATTATAAGCTGGAAATTTGCCTCACATAAATAGATCTTTCCACTCATTTGACTATGCATTCCTCTCCTCCATCATTAATACAAGTGAAAAAAACTTTTCTAGGTAGTTTAAAATAATGTGTGAGGTTCCAACCAATCTATCTCAAAAAGAATATCATATGACCCCAAAGGTAAAATGTTTACATTTAGATGAGTGGTCATTCCATAAAAATTTAATAAACATTATTCACTCATTTATGTAACTTTCCTTTTTGTTCTTATGGCCAATTGTACTAACCATGGCTTACTTTGTTTTTCCTTTTTAAGTCCACACTTTTCAATTATAGCAAGGAAAACATAACTTAAAGTAGAACCGGGGTTAATTAGTACTATAACATTTTTCTCAAAAAAATTACCTCTGTTTTCCACCATAGCGGACTGGTGATCTGCTTGTCTCCCATCCAACGCCACACTAATCCTTGGGATATTGAAGGCAATATCATTGACTGTATAGGCCTCTTGCAGGTTATTCACTGTTGCTTTTTTGTTTACTAGGTTTTGTGGACAATATCTCTATAAATGGTTCTCATTGCGGCCCCAACACTTGATTGGTGGTCTATCTAATTCACCAAAATTCAGATTTACAACTCTTGTCCCTTATCCACCTTTCTATCTTAATTTTTTTTTGGTTGAGTTACACTTTTGTAGTAATTCCCACCTTGATTACTTTTAAAGGTGTTAGAAAAAGCAGGTTTCTTAAACCCCTCTTTCTTAGTATTAACCTTCTCAAACTTCTTGGCCATCCAACCCTTAGAATTGTCACCCTTCTTTTGGTTCTGGTTAAAACACAATTTTCCTTCCTTATAGTCTCATCCATGGTTTTTGGATTGTCAAATTCAATCCTTTCTCTATATGAAAAAGAAAATCACCTGCCGAATCTTTGTATTTTTTCTTTTTCCTCTTTTAAATATGGCACATATCTCAACAAACTCATGAACTTATTTACAAATTCATCCATGGTGGTCTATCCTAGCCTTAACTCATGGAACTCTCTATCCTTCTCATCAAAATATTTTTTTGTTAAATATTTATTTTTAATTTTATTTAAAGAGTTTCCATGTAAAAAATTTGCTTTTGATCCTCTTTATGGATTTGTTTTCCTCCCACCATAAGGTTGCTTTACAAGTTAATGGTATGCAACCAATCTAGCCTTCAAGTTGTCCAGATAATTGTAGACCTCAAATACTTTGACATATTTATAAGGCATGCTTCTGCTCCTTCAAATTCTGCATCAAATTTTGGAGGTCTATTTTTTTTGAATTCTCCTTGCAATTGAGTTGTAGTTCTTTTCTTTTTGGTCATTGAGGTACTAATTTCAGATTTTTTTCTCTTTCTCTTCATTAAACTCATGGTTCTTACTTTCACTAGAAGTTATAGAATTAGTTATATATCCACTTCTAGATCTCTTGATATGAGTTTCTCTTATTTTCCTATTGCCTCTATTCTCTTCCAACTTCCTCAATAAGTAGCCATTAATCTCCTCTTGCTCATCCTTGGATTTGGACAATTTTTCTTGATTAACCTTTTACTATCTAAATTTTCCTTTAAGTTAGGCATTGCTTGTAAGATTTCATATTCTTGATTGTTTGTATTACCGGTTCCTCCTCCCATCATTCCAATTTCAGTATTAGGTTCCTCACCTCCTCTAGGTGACCCCGTAGAATTTTTTCCATTGTTTTCTTCAACCATACTTCAAAATTTCCTAACATTTCTTTGATTATTTGATCATGACACAAGGCAATAGTCATTTTAGTTTAGGACCCATAAGAGGCCCAATGTTGTAACCTATAACTCTTATACCACTTGTAATATACCCCATTTAACACATCAATATATATATATATATATATATATATATATATATATATATATATATATATATATATATATATATATATATATATAAGCAATAGATTTGTATTACTAGTTTGTAGCTTTACACTTAAGGAAACTTCCTTTTTATTCGTTTAATAATAATAATTCTACCTTTCTTTTACAATCTCCATATCAAGATTATGAGGTTACCCATGATTGAATTATATTCCTAAAGGGTTTTCCTTTTCATACAACAATATTTTATATTTGATTTCTTAACTCATTAAACTAGCACTTACTTGGATATTCATATCCATACCCCTTGTCTTCTGGTCATAAAGGAACTGCAGATTTTTGTTCCCTTGTCTTCTGGTCATAAAGGAATTGTAAATTTTCATTTTATAATTGTTCTTCTTCATGTGGTGAAATTGTCAAAAGTGAATATACTTACCTACTATACCCTTATTCAATGAAAAAAATTGAATCTAATGTTGTCAAATGAACTCTTCTTATCAATACATTTTATGACCATAATAGATATGTCCTATATTGATTTGACCAAAATTTGCATCTAATGTTGTCAAATGAACTCTTCTTATCAATACCTTTTATGTCCTATATTGATTTGCTTATCTTTCCTAACATTTCTTTGATTATTTGATCATGACACAAGACAATAGTCATTTTAGTTTAGGACCCATAAGAGGCCCAACGTTGTAACCTACAACTTGTAATATACCCCATTTAACACATCAATATATATATATATATGAATGAATGATATTTTAATGTCCATGAGACTAAAAATAGTCTATGGGACCACCAACTTCCTTGTTTTTTGCCTTCTACAATTCAATCCTTTTCTTACTCAAATTGATGATGAGCTGACCCAACCTTCTGACAGTTCCATCAATGAAAAGACAGTGCCACGGAATTGATGCTAACATACTACAGTAATTGTCCCTGATGTCTCTGAAAGCATCACATTCCAAAATGAAATGTTTTTCTGATTCCACTGCCCCAGAAGTGAAAAAAGTACATACCCTTTCTTCCCAAGCAATAGATTTGCATTACTAGTTTGTAGCTTTACACTTAAAGAAAGTTCCTTTTTATTCATTTAATAATATTAATTCTACTTTATTTTACAATCTCCATATCAAGATTATGAGGTTACCCATGATTGAATTATATTCCTAAAGAGTTTTCCTTTTCATACAACAATATTTTATATTTGATTTCTTAACTCATTAAACCAACACTTACTTGGATACTCATATCCATACCCCTTGTCTTCTGGTCATAAAGGAACTGTAGATTTTCGTTCCCTTGTCTTCTGGTCATAAAGGAATTGTAAATTTTTGTTTTCTAATTGTTCTTCTTCATATGGTGAAATTGTCAAAAGTGAATATACTTACCTACTATACCCTTATTCAATGAAAAATATTGAATCTAATGCTGTCAAATGAACTCTTCTTATCAATACATTTTATGACCATAATACATATGTCCTATGTCCTATATTGATTTGACCAAAATTTGCATCTAATATTGTCAAATGAAAAATTTTGCATCTAATATTGTCAGATGAACTCCTCTTCTTATCAAGGCATCTAATGTTGTCCAATAAACTTTTTGATGTCAAATGAACTTTTCTTATCAATACAATACATTTTAACATTTTATGACCATAATACAATACACATTTTCACATTGATACATTTTAACATTTTATGACCATAATACATATGTCCTATATTGATTTTTGATTTTCACAATTCACATATTTATATGTACACATATAAACACAATACATATGTCCTATATTGATTTTCACAATTCACATATTTACACATATAAACACACTTGCTCTACATTATACCATTGCAATTCTATGTCAAATGAATTGCATTATCAATACAATACATTTTAAGATTTTATGACCATAATACATATGTCCTATATTGATTTTCACAATTCACATATTTACACATATAAACATATATATTTAACCACACTTGCTCTACATTATACCATTACAATTCTTCGACGTTTACTTTGTTATAACACAAACCTGTCATGGTATACTATTGTGTTGGTTCATAATTGTTGATATAGGTTTTAATCTTTGCTTACATACACCATGTGGTATAATGATTACATAAATATTATAGATTTTCCTATAAGATGACAGGTTCTCTGTGGATGTGTTATGGTATGATATGTCTTTCGTCAACTACTTGCAATTGAGTGTAATTTTATTTATGCGTAATGAGTTTCTTGTTTGACGTAATTTCTCTTTGGTTCGCCAAGAATTATGCAGTTACGTTAATGTATATATATATAACCTTATCATTCTTTAAAATATGTTTACACTTTTTAATCTCTTATTTTCAAATATAATTGGGATTTAATGTATATATATAACCTTATCATTCTTTAAAATATGTTTACACTTTCCAATCTCTTATTTTCAAATATAATTGGGATTTTATGGTTTCTGCTTGGGTATTGTTCCTCCAACAAAATCCAGTGGTTATGCTCACTCTACAAGAGTATCTTAGCATTCTCATTGCTAGATGCAAGGTAATAAGGGACTAATATCTTGTTTCGATCCAACATTACTTAAATATTGTTTTATTTGTTTTTTTTTATCTTCTCCACTTGTTTTTTTATTCTATTCCTCGGACGTATTTATCCTAGCAATTTCCTGTAACTACTTTTGTGACTAAACTTTGACATATGGCTACTTGCGAAAACTTTAACTCCGGTTACTTTTTATCCTAGCAATTTCCTGTAACTACTTTTGTGACTAAACTTTGACATATGGCTACTTGCGAAAACTTTAACTCCGGTTACTTTGGCTCTGTATTAACTTTGAATCTTGTTTTTCTCATGTAACTCCTTTGAGTAATAAATTGTTCTTTTATTAGGTTAACATTTGATTTCATTCTTGTTCCTTTTCATATTGTTGTTGTGGTCCAAGTTTTCAAACTATAAAACCCTAAACCTTCATTGTGACTATAGATGTTTTCAAATAGTTTAAATGCCAACAAAATTGGGTTTTCAATTTAGTGTAAATTTTATTAAGAATATTAAATAACTCCTTTGTACACTATAGGTTTGTGTATATCATAGGTAAATTTTATGGTCATTATGGAGGGTTTCTAATCCTATATAATTAATTATGTATATGCTTTCACATTTATCATTCCTTTTTAATTTTTTATTTTTTTTGGGTCAATTTATCTGTTTCTTTCGGAGATGACTACAAAAACCATAACACTCCAATATAATTTGCATTATTTTTATTTTTACCGGCACTTTTGGCTATTGCATGGTACTGTGCAAATAATGATAATCCTCTGTATGATGTGAGGGCTCATAGGGTTTTTATTATAATTGTGGGGTACATATATACTTTCCTTGTGTTTGTTATCAATATTTCTTTATAGAAAATGTTTCTATATTCTATTTATTACTCAAGTTTAGACAATATGTTCCAAACCCTAATATAAGTTATACGTTATGTTCAAATTTTGAGAACTTGCACCAATAAGGAGGTTTTTTCAGGTAATAACCCTTTATTAATTACTTTTCCATCTAATTAGATTGTATTCAATTCATTTATACGTTGATGTGTGAATAGCAATTGTATATCCTTTTTTTGTCACAAGTACTAAAGGATTTAAAGTAAAAATTTGAAATTTTTTACTTGAAAGCGATATCAGGGGTTTCCTTTTTTTTGGTTCGTGAATATTTCAAATTTGTCATTCCAGGATGGCAAATTCCAAAACCCTGGACTGATTTCTCTGCATGTTCGTGATTATTCCTTTAAGAAATTCCTTCAAAATTCTCGGTCATTTGTCTTCTGAGTTATATACATTATAAACCTTAAATGTTTTTCTTCCTTCTTAGAATATTTTTAAGCTCCAAGCTTATATGCCTATTATTGTACTTCCAATCCCTGTGGTTCTTTTCGACCCATAATATTTGTCAATTTGTAACTTAATGAGGTCATGTTAACCTACATTGTTATTAAAGAAATTTCACTATTCTTCTTAATAATATATATATAGAATGTTTATGTATTGAATTTGTGAAGCTATATCACAATCTTTTGTATTTTTACTTTCGCAAGTTCTTTATACAAGGATTATATTCACTCTTGGTTTTTTTTGCTATGTCTTTTAGACTTTATATACAATATTATCGTTCATTTTCACCATGCTAAATTTGTTGCTATTCGAAGGTTATCTCTATTGTTTTCTTTGAGGACTTACAATCACTCTTCTAAGAATTATTATTCCTTCACTTACTCCTTTCAAACACTATGAGTCATAATACAACTCGCACTTATATTTACCAATGATATACATACTTCCTTTCTTAAGTCTAAAATACTTCGAGTCTGAACAATGTTAATGCTACAATGATATCTATTCTATATTAATACAAAATATGTATTTTACTATTTCCTTATTTATGTTTTACATCATTACATAGTCGGCTAAAATATTTCAGCAAAAAAATTATAATTTATAATTTCAATTGTATTCATATATAAAGATACAAGTAGTTGAAATTTTAGTTGACTACATACTATGTAAAGTATCAACTGCAATTTCCTCGAAAATTGAGTTTTGTTAATTTGGAAAAATTGTATTAGAAAGACATTTTTAGACATGTATGTCATATGTTTTACAATTCCTAAAATATCAAGGTCAACATTTAAATATGGGAAGTGATACATTAAATCCCAGCTTAATTAAAACTAACTATTACCCACACTCTAATTGGAAACTATAAAAATTATATTTATGTTTGTTTTAATATTTATGAATTTTAATTTAAAATAAAACCATTATTTGGTGGTGTTATAAATTATTTTATAATAGTTTCATTATTCTTTTTTTCACCTTCTAATTTTCATCATAGAATTTAAGTTTTATATTGTAATAAGTATAAAATATATTTTTTTTAAAAAAACATGTAAATACTATTCTTCTAAAAAATTTGAAGGAAAATTTACCAAAATTATTATTATAATAATAATTATCTAATTAACATAATTTACAATTATTATTTAAGGTATATATCAAAATCTTTGGTTATTGTTTAAATATGCTTCCATACGACTAAAATTGGGACTATAAAGCAACTATTTTTTTTTAATTAAATGTGATTAACACTTGCGACTCTCCTCCATCCCATATTATTTCATGCTTCTCATGATGCTAGCAAAAATTAATTTGTAGCTATCATAATTTTAATCGAGAATGTATGACATGTTAATCCTTTTAAACAATAAATAAAGTATTTATCGAGCCAGATATCATAATTATAAATTACAATTAAAAACTTGAATACATAAAACTAATTACTCAACTAATTTAAAATATTAGATTTTTTCATATTGCAAAGGTACTCTGGCTTTTAGAAAATGGGACTCAGACTTGAAGCAAGAGTAATTTTTACAATAGCAACATAGACCTTTGAATTTCAAGTCAGTCAAACAATGGAACAATTCCTAAAGAAAAAAAAAAATAATCATCAAACCTTATATATTAGTATGTACAGAAGTCCTAATGTGCTCGCTAGGCTGCAATCAGCCCAATGTACAAGAAAAGGAAAAATTGTGCTATGGGTTGTATGATAATCTCATTTGAATGCAGGCGCCATCATACTCCCTTGTAAATGAAGATCCCCTGCATAATTTCGATTATTTTAGTCCAGAATCCCAAAATCTTGGAAGAGCCTTAACATAATTTCAAAAAAGAAGAAGAGAAACAAAAAAAAACCATTTGGAAAAGAACATAAAAGTAAAAATGAATGGTTGAATAAAGTGGGGGTCTATTGTTGACTTCTATTTTTTTAGAAAAAATCAAAGAATTTTTTCATAACGATCTAGCCTCGTTGTAAAGCTAGATTCTCAATTGTTTGGATCACGCATATCTTTACCATATCTTTTGAGTCAATACCATAGATACTGTTTTGTTTAAAAGGGTGCCTTAAATGGCAATCTTCTTTTGCACATTACTACACAGAATAGCGCAAATCATTTTCCAATTCCTAGTATTTCCCCTCCAATAAGGATTCAATTATTTTACCTCTTCAATATTGTTTTTCTCAACAGTGTCAGTTGTTAATGGGGGCCAATAACAATCTAAAAAACAGTGAGACTTCTAAAACTTTGCTAGCCAAATAAAGTTCTACCCATTGGAAGGTCTTCAAGCATTTTGTACATAAAAGGGTAACCAAGCAATTAGAAGGACTATAACAATTCAGTGAATAAAATGGCTTTGAATATTTCTCTAGTGGAAATGAATAATCCCTCAAAAGTGCTTAAAAAGGAAGTTTCCCCAAAAGAATTTTACCTATCAAGAGGGCTTCAAATGCCTGGCCCGTGAATTGGAATTTAACTATTAACATATTTGAATGCTGAACTGAATTTACTTATTAGAATTCCTCCACCCTAAAAAAATTATAGTTGAAATAGTATGCCTATAGACAGATGAAGGTATTTGAATCATTTTTTTGTTAGTGGGCATTTCCCATTTTCCATCTAGACTTTAGATGCTTTGTCGTAGAAGAACTGAAAACCGGATATCTTGCCATTGCCAAAAGGCCTTTGAATATTTTACAATAAATAAGAAAATTCTTTGGCGGAACCTCAAACATTTCCAAAAGACTTTCTTATCTGCACTACGCTGCTACCGAGAGCTCTTAGAATATCTGATGATAGCCATTTGGAATCGGATAAATCCCATATTCTAGATGTATTTGAGATTAATGGGTATAGAAAATCTCAAGGTCTTAATGCATTTAAAAAAGCCTCTAAAGGCTTAGGAGACAAATCTTCTCGGTTGGATCCTATCTCCAAAGTGAATCTTCTATTTATCCAAGGGACCTCAGACAAAATTTCCCATGTCCTTAGGAGAAACAATGTCGCCTTTTCATTTATACCTATCAGTACTATCAAGAATTCTCTCGGATCGGTTAAGGATCCTATAGACCCAAAGGACATGAAAGGTGTTTATTTAGTTCCATGCTCCTGCGGTACTCCCTACATTGGAGAAATTGGTTGATCCATTAGACAGAGAATCCGGGAGCATGTTGCAGACTCTAGGAGCATGCTGCAAACTTTAGGCACAACCGATCCCGCACTTCTGCTCTTGTGGAGCATGATGGGAAATCGTGTCACCATGTATGCATTGAAGACTCCAAAGTCATTTCTAGGGCAGATCACTTCTATCATAGAAAGCTGAGGGAGGCTATTGAAATTGAGAGTCATCCTAAAAATCTCAATAGAGATGATGGGTGGAAACTAAGTAAGAGTTGGACTCCGGCCCTCTCAAGGTGATTCCTCCCCCATGCATTGTTTTCCTTTGGTTTTATTCCCATCCCTTTGTTTTGATTTCTCCTCTTCCTTTTGCTTCCTTGTTTTTTTTTCCTGCGGTTGATGTTTCCACTTATTAGATAATATCCCTAATTTATATTATTATATTAATTCTTAGCTTTTATATATATATATATATATATATATATATATATATATATATATATATATATATATATATATATATATATATATATATATATATATATATATATATATATATATATATATATTTTATTTTTTTATTTTTAATTTTTTTTTTGATGATATATATTGTGCCCCCCTCCCCGCTCTTTATAATTATTATAAATCTTCCTTTTTATATTATTATATATTATTCATTTACCCCTTTTTGTTAATTCTCTTAACATCTTCAATATTTTAATTTTATTCCTTATACTATTATTTACCCATTCTCCCTTATTAATTTTATAATTTAATCATTTTATCAAATTATTATATTATTCATAATGTAATCATTTTAATTTTATCCCCTATACTATTATTTACCCCTTCTCCCTTATTAATTTTATAATTTAACCATTTTACTAAATTATTATATTATTCGTTGACCTTTCTGATGAATAATACTTTTAAATAATTGAAAAAAAATTAATTTTTTAACTAATTAACCAAATAACGGCTAGTTTCAACAGTTATCATCAGGCATTGGCACATCCTTACTATTTATTCAATGAGAACGATTTCCTTCTTCACCTTGTCCCGAGGATAAACATTAGATGGTTCGAAACATCGACCAAGTCCTAATGATGTGATTAATCCGAAAGACATTTATCTACATTATGGATCACAAAAGTCTTAGATCTAACAAAATATATGTATTTTACTATTTCCTAATTTATACTTTACATTAGTATGTAGTCAACTAAAATTTCAGCTACTTGTATATTTAAATGAAAAATTTTATAATTCATGTATTCATATATACATATACAAGTAGTTGAAATTTTAGTTGACTACATATTGATGTAAAGTATAATTAGGAAATAGTAAAATACACATATTCTGTATTAATATAGAATAGACATCATTGTATATAGACACACACACACACACTTTTGCACACACATCACTGTATTTGCTTGCATGCATAAAATGTACAGAACTAATAATAATTTTCCTTAAGACTAACTGTTTTTTTTTTTACAAGAATGGTTATGGATTTGTATTAGATCTTTGGCATGAAAGTCTCAAAACAGATTACAGAATTTGGGGGCAATTCCCAATTTTCCTCGCTTGTCATGATATTTATGGCTCGAGAATTAATAAGTCGATACTTCTTACAGCTAGTTATCGCTTCAATCTCCGAAATTTTCCCTAATTTGTGGATACAAACAAACTGCTGTAATAAAATGCAGTAAAACATGAGACTAGAAATTAAGGAATAGGAGCCCATTCCTCTTCCTTGTCACTTGAAAGAGTGCCAGCAGAAAGAAGAGTTGCTTTGTTGGCTTCTATATTTGCGTCCTTATTATTATCCCGCAGAACATGGAAGAAGTTCACCCTTTGGAGTGTTTTTTACATTGTTTTGATTCTCTTCACAAATCTAGAAATTATGAGATCTTTAGGAACAGAGTTATCCACAATAGCTTTTATGATGGATTGAGAGTCACCTATCACAATTACCTCTTTGATGCCAAATTTTTTTACTTGCATGAGGCCTTGGAGAAGAGAAAGCGCTTCAACTTGAATGCTTGTGGAATGACCCAAGCCCCATGCAAAACTATGTTCAATTCTACCCTATAGATTATTAATAACCCCACCAGCACCAACTTTCCCAGGATTTTCTTTGGCAGCCCCATCAAAGAACAAGGAGTTTGTGGCATGCTTAAAAATCCATTCTGAAAAGTCTTTCTCATTAAGTCTGATTTGCCAATCTTCACTTGTCTTATTTTTCCTTATTTCCGCAGAGAATTTAAGGCCCATCATGTTACCCCATTCCATATCCTTCTGGCTTTAAATTGGTTGCTTCGAGATGCCCACCCAAGATTTCTTTCAATTGGCTTTTAATCTTAACTATGACAATTTTTGCAATCTGCTCTTTATCTCTGAAAATTCTGCTATTCCTTTCAAGCGAGATTTGCCAACAGATTATCTTTGGAAGAGAGAGCCAAAAGGCTTTGAAACTGTTGTTCTTGGGGAGCCCCCCAGGCTATTTGTGAAGCCAATTAGCAAATAGATCGGGTATGGAGCTCGGAAGAATGAAGTTTTTTCCCCAAGGAGCCAGAGCCTCATGCCAAACCTCTTCAGCAAATTTGCATTTCAGCATAATATGGCACACATTCTCTTCGTTTTTACAACACATCCAACATCTTGAGGGACTTTGGAAACCTATTTTTTTAATATGTCATCTGTTAAATTCCTATTATGGCACATAAGCCAGCAAAAGAAATCAATTTTAGGAATGGATTTGAGGCTCCATAGCCCCTTCCAAATCCCTGGGTTTGGAGGAATGTGGGGCATCTCCAAATTTTTTGCATAGCCTGGGGCAACATAGTAAGTGTCGGATTGGCCCCGGCCACACTTTTCCAGCCACCTTTCATGCAACGGTGCCATGCCATGGAGGTGGGTGAGCAAAGATTCGAATTATGCCTTCAGCTCCACAGGGACCTGAATATCCTTCCCACCCGACCAACAACATTCATCCCAGCAAGAGATGTCCCATAAAGAGGAGAAGTCGGTGTTTTTCATCCAAGTGCGCAGTGGACATGTTATGTATATTTTATTAATTATTAGTTAGATATAGTTATATTAGGTTTTATTAAGTGAAAGGGCATGATCAAAGATCATGCCTCTTCACCAAGGGACACCATGAGGCTGTATTTAAAGCCTCGGTGATTCCCCATTGTAATCATATCTCATATTTTATCAATATTAATATATACTTATAAATTTTATCAGAGTTTTTACACTCCATTGGTATCGGAGCCATCACTCTTCGGGATCTGTGTGATCACCCAGAATTAAGGAATTACAAGAAAATTCCAAAATTGCAGATTTTTTTAAAAAACCAAGTGCTTGTGTGTAGCAACATTTGCTTTTTAAAATAAAAGAAAGAAGGAAAGTTAACATAAAGGGGGGAAAAAAAAAATTTAAAAGAAAATAGTTCCAAAGAAAAAAAGAAAAAGTAAAAAGAGATATATATATATAAAGAAGTACATATACATACATGTGAAGACAAAGTAAAAAGAATAAGGAAGAGTAATTACTCGTGGTTTACAAGCTCATGGTTTTGGAGCCCATGGTAATTGCCCATGGTATTAAAACCCATTCACCCTTTTCAAAACAACGTGACTTTTCAAAGTTAACAAAATTTCTTCCCCATATATATATATATATATATATATATATATTATTATTATTATTTCAAAAAAAATTAATTTAATTAATTAATTAATTATTAATTAATTAATTAATTTTTAAAAAAAAGGGGAAAACTGGCAGAAAAATATTCCCCACCTCATACACGTTCAATGTCTTCATTGATGTCAATGGCCGAATTCCAGAATAAATTAGTGGATCTCGAGAAACAAATCAATAATAATTTCGAAGAATTCAGAAAAAGATTAGTCGATCTTGAAGGTACAGTTGCAGGACACTCCGACGACATCAAAAAGGTTCATGACACGACAAATCGAATAGAAAGACAAATGTGGCTAAATCATCATGAGACCACAGAACTCTTCAATAAGCTAAATGATAAGATAGATAAGTTAAGTCAGACACAATCCCCAATATTTCCTAACATGGAACAAAATCAACAAAACAATTCTGCAGATTCAGGGAACTCAGAAGAGCATCAGGAAAAAATCGATTCCCCACATCATCAAGAAGATAGTAATGCAGATTTTAAAAATAAGCAGCTCTGGAATGCATTTGCTAATCAATATCCTCTTCTTGTTCCACCATTAGCATATCAGCGAAAAGCCAAAATTGAGCTACCCAAGTTTGATGGTAATGAAAAAAATAGCGTTGCATGGCTTAATAAAGTGGAAGAATATTTTGGGATTTATGACATTACTAGTGATGACGAAAAAATTAAGCATGCTTCCATGAAAATGGAAGGAGAAGCATATAATTGGTATATGTGGTGGAAAAAGACGACGCTTGCTATCAGTTGGAGGAAATTTAAGGATGCATTCTTCAAAAGGTTTAAAGGCATAAAAGAAGAAAAGTTTTTTTCAACGTTTATCAAATTACGCCAAAAAGGAGATGTGGATGAGTACACTCGAGAATGGGAGACCTTGGCAACACGAGTACCAGGATTGTCGGAATCTCGTCTAATTCAGTCTTACATCTCAGGACTTAAAATCCATATACAAGAAGAGCTCGAACTGCATGAAATTACATCCGTAGAAGTAGCAAGGCAAAAAGCAAAAGCTACTGAAAAGAAATTTGAAAGATTATCAAAACCAAAAAAAGTATATTCGAGACAAAGATTTCCTCAATCTGAAAATATAGATGACACAAAATATGTCCCACTCCATCTTCGTGAAGAAGAAAAATCTAGTGTGGAAAAACAAAGAATGAGAGAGGGCAAGTGCAAGCGTTGCGGTGAAAACTGGGACCCTAAGCACAGATGTGCTAATGGAAAAGTGAAACATCTATACAGTTGTGAAGCAACTAATGATGCTAACAATAATGATTCATATATAGAAGGATTAGAAGACAACTTAGAGTTCTCTCCAGAAGTGGATGGGGAAACTATTCCGCAAGTGTCATTATCAGCTATGACAGGCATATCACAAACTCAAACCCTAATGTTAAGAGGACATATCAAGAACAACAACGTAATGGTTCTCGTCGACACTGGCAGTACCCACAATTTTCTAGATTCAACCATGGCAAAAAGACTTAACATATTTACCTTCCCCATGCCTAATATGAAGGTAATGGTGGTCGATGGTAAGAAGATTGAGCAAGTAGGGAAATGCCATAAAGTCAAACTACAGATAAAAAACTTTCATTTAGAATCTCCATTCTACACCGTTCCATTACGAGGAGTAGATGTGGTCTTAGGAATTCAATGGCTACAAACTTTAGGTACTTATTTTGCCAACCATCAGAAGCAGTTTATAAGTTTTAAGTGGAAAGGGCAGAAACACAGGTTGTATGGATTCCAAGCCCTAGAAGATCAAGTCGTATCTTCCTCTCTAATCACGAAGATGATTCAAACAGGAGTGCCAGCATCTAGAGTACAATGTCATCAGTTAGAAATGTTATCTTCAAAAGGGAGCCACGAAGAGTCACCAGAGGAACAAGGATTAGTTCGAACACACGAAAAAGTATTCCAGGATCTACCAATAAAAATACCTCCTAATAAGGAACATGAACATCCAATAGAAGTCAAGAAAGGACCTGACCCTGTCAATATCAAATCTTGTTGCTACCCACATCACCAAAAGATTGAACTCGAGAAGATGCTCCATGATCTTTTTAAAATGTGGGAAGCAAGAGCTCGCCACTCGAGAAACCCAGGCATTCGTCAACATTGTCCATTATTACGTATGCTTTGAGGACAAAGCATCTTTAAGAGAGGGGCAATGTTATGTATATTTTATTAATTATTAGTTAGAAAAAGTTATATTAGGTTTTATTAAGTGAAAGGGCATGATCAAAGATCATGCCTCTTCACCAAGGGACACCATGAGGCTATATTTAAAGCCTCGGTGATTCCCCATTGTAATCATATCTCATATTTTATCAATAATAATATATACTTATAAAATTGATCAGAGTTTTTACACTCCAGGACACATTGTGGGAACATTTGCCAGAGGCGGATTGTGCATAATGTTGTCTTGCCAATTATCAATTGATTTACCATTACTAGGTATCCAATATGCTTGAGA